>BMAO01005822.1:0-30737 GCA_019973975.1 Trichonephila clavata
AAAAAAGAAATTTCATAAAAGGTATCTTAAAATTTGTTGCTTTTGAAGGGGGGCGAGATTTTATTCTCCTCAAATTAAAAAAAAATGCAATAAATTATGTACAATAAGTAAAAATAAGAGAAAAAGGGAAATAATGTTTTAATTTTTTTCAAGACATGTAATTGGGTTGTCTGTTATTTAAAATTAATTAAATCTATAAGAAAAAGAACCAGCTATGTTAAATATATCACACATAGGAACTAGAAAGCAAAATCAGGATACTGCATAACATTTGTATAGGTTATTTACAAAACTTTTCATAGTATTTTTGAAAAATTGTATAGTATGGGTTCATATTAAATGAAATATCACAAGAATTTTGGAATTTCATATCTTAAAAACTGGCAGAGTTATAAAATCCACTTCTACACACAATCAACTTTCTAAATTTACATAAAACAAATTAGATTACTGAAATCATTAACTTATAGAAAGTTTTGAATAAAAGAAACATGTATAAATGGCAATGTACAAACTATTTTTTGTAAAATATCACGATAAACTTTTTTTTTTATTGTCCAAAAATACATATGTACCTGTATAACATTTACCCATATAATACTTGTATAACATTTGTTCATCATAACTGTAAAATCACATATTAAATACTAAAGCTTATTATATTTATTTTTAAACCACCTTAATTTTCCTTACATTAATTTTTATTAATAAATCTTTATATGCATATACTTAAAACTACATCTAAATAAAGGGGGTGGAGGGAAACACATAAAATTGACAAAGGGTTTTCTTTTTTTCAATTTCACAGTAATTGCAAAATTATAACAATCTGTTCCTCTAAAATAAAGCATTATCTTCTGTTTTAATGGAAATATTTGATTTGCTTACACTGAAAATACCAAAACTTAATGCATACCTATATTTCTACCAGTTATTGTAAGTATAGTGTTAAATATACTTCAGTTCCATTTCATTCAAACTTAAAACTTATTTGGAGAAATGTATTGACATGTTATTTTGTTATCACTGATATGCATCTAAAGTATCCTTTTATATATAATTATATTTATACTTTTAAAAAAAATGGAAGATGAAATGACATCAGGAAAAAAGATTCAAAATTCTTGCTCTGAAGTTTGTTTTAAAATATATTAATAAAGTTTTTAAATAAATTTTTTAAAATCATTATCAATTTAACAAGTTACCAAAGTTTATCATGAATAAATTGAGTCCCATTCTAATGAAAATCACAGTTTGTATTAATTGTAAGCAAGATTCTTTTACCAGGCAATCCTAAATTTCACAAAACTTCTCATTTCCCCAAATAATGCATGAGCAAAATATTAATTTATCTCAAAGTTTCTCTAAGAAATACTAAATCAGTACTCGTACCACTCCAAAACTTGGAACATACGTATTAAACTGCTGACTAATTTCGCCAAGCAAAAAGACATCCAAACTTAAAACAAAATTATATCACTATTATTATTACTGTGTTCAAACATGAATCAGGAACAGTTTCCACTCTTGGCTGTATATCGCAGCATTTGGTGTTTTTTTTATTTGAAGAAATAGGTCGTTATTATACAATGCTATACAAGTGCCCCAAATTTGCCCTTTCAACATACGTCACACAAAAATATCAGTGATTTTGAACAATTAACCCCTTAACAATAATTTTGGAAAAAAATTCTCCGAAATTACATTTTTTTTACTGAATTTTTTATGAATATAGATTATTGCAAACAACAATTTGTCAAGTTATACATTTAAGGGTAAATAAAGAGTTGAAAAAGGTTATATTAAAATTCTGAATATTGCCACTGTTTTTAGAAAGTAATCATCCTACAGAATCAAATGTGTATATGTAAAGTCATACTTCGTTTCATGATCCTAATTACCGATAAATATCATAGAACTGATCTAAGTACACTTCTTGGATCAATATTTGTAACTAACTCAATGCAACAAATTTATAAGCAGGATAATATCAATATACATGAGCCTTTTAGACTTTAATACTTATGTAAAAATTAAAATCGAGAATATTCTTATGCTTAATAAATTTCAGCTGGGGTTGCATAGATTTCTTTAACATATAATGTTAATATTTCAATAACAAGTGTATAGTCTTTATATGTGAAATTAATAATCAAATTTTGAATTTTACCCGCATATTTGTTATCCATCTATACAAATAAATAAAATTGAAGTGTCTGTTTGTAATTTCAAATTAGCAGCTTTTTACTTAATGCACTAAAAGTATATACGGTACTCATAACAAAAAACCAATTTTTAAAATTTTTGTCTGTCTGTCTGTTTGTTCCGGCTAATCTCGGAAACGGCTGGTGCGATTTTAAAAATTCTTTCACTAATGGAAAGCTACATTAACGGGGAGTAACATAGGCTATATTTTATTCCCGTATTCTTACGGGAACGTAAACTATACGGGTGAACGTGAAACTGAATGCCAAGATGAACGCCAAGCTGAGCTAATGAAGTCTTTGTTTTGGTTACTGGCGACCGATGCTCTTCATGAGACATACCAGTGTTACGCGCACATGATAATACGCTGACACTCGCCATAATTTTTTTTATGATAGTTATCTCACTTTTCAGTTAAGTAGAGCATCGGCTGTTTCGGATGCACTTTTAAAAATAATAAATCAAGGCTTCATAAGTAAAAAGCAATGCAAGAAACAAAAAATTTATAAGTTTTACGGTTAGTTTTAATCTTTTTTTTTTTTATTTACATTTTTAGTCACATTTAAACAATAGTTATTATAATCCCAATCTATATCTATACAAATAAATAAAATTGAAGTGTCTGTTTGTAATTTCAAATTAGCAGATTTTTACTTAATGCACTAAAAGTATATACGGTACTCATAACAAAAAGCCAATTTTTAAAATTTTTGTCTGTCTGTCAGAATATAAACAGATATATTTATAAAACATCATGAAATACCCAGCGAAGCGGGAGGGTAACGGCTAGTAGTAAATAAAATTGTAAATCTGTGTGACAAATTTATACCAATCAAATTCTGAAAAACAGATATTGTGTTAAGAAATCCTCATACCACATAATAAATAGATACCACACAAATATTTTATAATTTTTATTTTTTTTGTAAAAGAATTATGGATAAAAAAATGACTTTTTATTTTAACCATGTAGGAGAGAACAAGACATTTATATTCAATATATGCACACAAATTTATATTCTATAATACACATATTCTAATTAAAAAAATTTTATTGCCTTACTTTTTTACCACATTCAGAATTTAATTCTCAATAAATTATATCTTTTTACAAAAATTGTAGTGTGCATAAAGACTTTCAAAAAGGTTTCACATAATTTTTTTTTACATAAAATTTTACAAAAGGTAATTTTTATTTCTAATGTTTGAAAGTGGTATTTGATTCTCATCAAGTATAAACATTAGTGAACCTGTAGTAAATTAAGATATTTTTCCATTTCTGTAGTGAATGCTTTTCGAAATTTTTTTCCCCCATAAGAATGTAAAATTATTTAGTAAGATACATTACACATATATTACTTGTTTTTATATGACACTAGTTGAAATGCCCGTTCTTCGCACAGATTAAGTTTTAAAAACCAAAATTCATCTATTATAGCAATCAAAATATTTTTTTAGGGAGGGTAAAACCCTGTATTAAGTAGTATAACCAAAAATTAAAAATATTTTTTTTTTAAATGAATGTTCACATTATAAATAATTTTAAACAAATTGCAATTTGGCCTAAAAATAAATAATTTAACAAAAACAAATATTTCAATGTAAGAGAGAAAATTAGCATGCTAAAGAGTAAATAGATATGAATGAATGCAAATATAAATAAAAATGATTAGAAATGTGATAGCAGTAGTAAGTTTCTGCTATGGGAACTATGGGTGAAATAACTTGCAATAGATAAACCGAAAGAAAAAATTAATGATGATAAAGTGATTCTCACTAAATGCTATCATAAATAAGAAACATTAGGAAACTTTCAACTGAAAAAAAATTAAATTAGTATTATATGAGGTATGGGTGCAATGCTATCTAACATCTCTGTAATATATTTAATATAGAGTATTAAATGTAATTCAGTACTAAAAAAAATTTAATTAGTATGAACTAAAACCAAAAAATCTACCTAAAACAGATATAACAGGTCCCCACTGAAATAGCCCAGAACCAACAACAGTACTAAATGAAACAAATAATAAACCATGTTGATAAAAAATTAACCATTACAAATGATACAGTTTTCTGGTTTGCAAGATTGTCAGAAGGGGGCAAAGTTAAGTCATGATGAAAAATATGTTCAAGGGGTGCATCTCATCATAGTTTCAGCAAATAGCCCCCTTTTTGGAAAAAAAAATTTCTGATTTTTTTTCATTTAAAACAAAGATGAGTTCTTATCGGTCATAGGGACCATAAGGCAAAAAACAGTGACACTCAAAAAAACATTGTACATTCAGGTTTCTCACAAATAGGCAGTATTATCTTCAATATATTACCAACATGTTAACAGCAATTAATTTGAATTTGGTGTCATTTTTTTTCTGTTATATTTTAAGCAATATTTTTCTACAATAAAGAAAACATTGAATATGCCAGTGAAGGAAGAATAGCAATAATCTTTATTTTCAATGACAGAAAATGACATGAGAATAAAAGCAGGCGAGAAGTGAAGGTGTAGTTTCATTGCTTGTAAAAAAATACCCCTTTGATATTTGTATCATGAATAGGTAATCATGCTCTAAGATTCTGTTTATAAATAGCATCACAAATTACTGTTCCGCTTAAAAACTCAGTTTTGAACACACACAAAAAAAAACACATACACATTTCATAAAATTTAAAATTGGTAAAAGAAATAAAATAAATACATATCAAAGTACCCTTACCATATAGTAATTATAATATTAATCCAAACCAAAAAGCTAATTTAAATAGATAAATTAACGCTTGATTTTGAAGAAACTACCATAAGTAGCTCAGAACAAAAGAAGCACATGTCAAAAAATCTTATATGTAAATAGAAATTCTAATTTAAATCACAACATTAACAATCAGTTAATCCTTATTAGTTAGAAATGAATGTCCTTTTCTTTAGTTACATTTTTCTACTTTTTTGTTACAATTGAAAAACATGGAATTTGCCAATAGAAGGAAAAGGGTACATATTGGAGTAACCGCAACAAAATTTGCACCACAATATCAAAATAACAGATTCTTATATGAAGAAAAAGTCAAATTTTGGTGAAAAAAGTGACGCTTTGACTCTAATACATAAGTATCAGGAAAAGCAGTACCCTTTTTCTTTTTCAATGGAAGGAAATGTTGGTGCTAACCTTTTATCGCACCTATGCCAACATTCAAAATAACTCGCCAAGTTGGCAACGCTGATTTCAAATGTGTTTTATGGACTCAATTGGCAACCATGTGCTTCATTTCATGTAATGTTGTAATAATAATGGGTTGTGACAATATGTAAGAATTGAAATGTCATAGGAAGATTTTTTGGTACTTATGTATAATTTCAACAATTGCCAACTCTATTAATAACTCACGAAGTTGGCAACCACGATTTCCTATGTGTGCCATATGCTTTGTTTCATATAATGCTTCCAATAGGTTGTGATCATACTTATTATTTTAACCAAATCGCCATGCTATGCAGTTGGAAGTAGGCAAGAAGTACTGCTGAAATGTACTGATATAAGCTATTAGGATGGAAGTAGGCAAGACATACCGTTAAAATGTACTAATATTCAGGCAATGTTTTACTTCCAAATTTCACTTACTTTGGGGTCAACTACCTTCTGTTGCCGTGATATCAACATCAGATGAATAGTAACACAAAGGCATCAGTAGATTGATAATACCACAAATATTCAAGTTAGCGAGAATAAGGAAAAGCAACCACACAAACCCAAGGCCCTTACAACTGTTTAGTTACAAAATTCATACAAATGTTTTCTGCATTGTTGATTCTTTAAAAATAACAAAAATAATGAACAACATGGGGAAAGCAAACTTTTTTCAGATACAGCAAAAAGGTTTAGAGAATGTAATCAGGCTTTATTGATAATCATAGTTCAGCTGGCATGAATCAGGAGCATAAAATAAAATAAAACATTTTACAGAAAGTAAATATCTTTGAAAGTGGCCAGAACAATAGAAATGGCCTTGCAAGCTGGGTAGTTGTTCCATCATTCAATCAACATACATTATTACAAACCACAAAAGTAAAAAAGAAATAATCATCAACAAAAATTACACAGATACATAAATTTAATGTGGTGGCTAGGCTTTAGTATCACCCACTCACGGCGGGATAAGTGTCCAATTCGACAATCCAACCAACCTTAGAACTATATCATTACCTGAATAACAGAACACTTTAACGGTACACCATGTCCATTTTCAACCATAATAGCATAACCATTTTGTTTGAAAAAGCTGCACAAAAATAACATCCTTTATCTATTTTGAATTTTTGGAAAAGGATAAATACGTTATAACACATCGAAAGTCAATTGTTGCCAAACGAAAAAACAAAATTTAGTCAATAATGCAAAAACATTTGTTCATATTATAGTACAAAACAGTTGCAAGGACCTTGGTTTTGGTATCCACCGTATTAAATTCATGTATCTGTGTATAATTTTTTCTTATCACACACAACTTTTGTCATTTGTAATAATGCACGCTGACTGTGCAATGGAAAAAGTACCCATCTTGCAATGCCTAAGGTTATTAAAGCTACTATTTTTATTGTTGTGGCCCCTTTTAAAGATATTTACTTCCCATAAAATGTTCTATTTCATTTTATGCTCCTGAAAAATCTTAGCTGTACTATAAGCCTGATTACATCTTTAAATCTTTTTGCTGTATCTGAAAAAAAATTTGCCTCCCCATGTTGTTTATTAATTTTGTTATTCTTAGAGTCAATAATGCAAAAACATTTGTTCATATTATGGTACAAAACAGTTGAAAGGACCTTGGGTTTGCACATTTGCTTCTCTTTATTCTTGCTAACCTGAATGTTGGTGGTATTTATGTCTATGGTTGTGCTTGGGTTACAAAAAATTTTTCAGGTACAGCAAAAAGGTTTGAAGAGTGTAATCAAGCTTTTTTGACAATCATAGTACAGCTAAGATAAAAATGGTTGATGGGGCACATGATCTCGGATGAGATCTTAATCCCCTGTCTTGGATTATATTGAGCATTAATTTACATTCACTTGCCATGTTTAGTGGGTGGTGGGAAAAAATAAGAAGGAAATGAAATTTAATAAGCTAAGATAAATCAGATAAATAAAATGAAATAGAACATTTTATGGAAAGTAAATATTTTTAAAAGTGGTTACAACAATAAAAATAGTAGCTTTAGGACTTGCAAGATGGGTAGTTGTTCCATTACGCAATCAACATCCATTATTACAAACCACAAAAGGAAATAAGAAATAATTTGAACACAAATTATACACAGTTACACAAATTCAATATGGTGGATAAACTCCATCTGAGATTCATATCATGGCACACGTTTTCGGCGCCAAAGTTAAACCTAGAACCAAATGACATCGCCTGAATATTAGTAATTAGTAAACTTTAATGGTACATATTACCCCATTCCATCAGATTAGAATGATTATTTAGTCTGAAAAAGTTGTATAAAAAAAACATCGTTTTATTTAAAGAAACGAAAAAGATATAATACGTTGGAAATCAAATATGAAAATAATCTACTGTTATCAAATTAGTGTTGCCAATCGGAAAAATAAAATTTAGAAAAACATTTTTTTAGGACTATTTTTTTGAAAAACAAATGTAATTCCTCCACACAGAGTTTAAAAAATGAATAAATACAACTAAAATAAATATATTTACAGTAAAATGTGCTAAAATCCCCTCCAAAACTGCTCAAAATATTAATTTTCGCAAAGTTAAGACTTGACATGGCTGATGAAATATCTCCATTTAGCTGAAAAATCGCATAAAAATTGAATTTTAAAAAAATCTAAAGCAAATTTCGAAAAAAACTCTTCGAGGTTAATAGCATAACGACCTATAGCTTTTACATGCCAAGTTTCATACTCCTGGGTTGCTTAATTTGGTCGGAATAGGTGAAACACACACACACACACAAACTCTTTCTTTTATATATTAGTATAGATGTATGGTTACATACCAGATTTTTGTATTATTATTTTAGATAATTAAATACAGAAATATCTCTATTAACTACTCTGAAGATGTGTAAAATTTAAGGAAACTAAATATATATGTTATCTTTTTATGTATGTTCTCAGTATAATTTAATTTAAAATAAACAAAAATTTACTTTGAAGCATTTACATTTCTGAAGACATCTGTCCAAAATTCTTTTAAAGTTTCTTTTGTGAACACAAAAATTGTAGGAATCTCTGCTTTAGCTGGCGATGATTTCTAAATGGTTGGTATTGAAAACAAGCATATTCAAAGTTGTCAGAATAAAATAACTAGCGAAGAGATGGTTTAAAATCTTTAAGCTTCATCATGTTTACAAAACACTTGAATTTATACTGGGATATTATAAAAAAAATATTTTTTCCTTCAATCATATTATCTTTTAGAGTGATCGAGCAACCATATATAGTTAAATACGAAATTTTAGTGGGTATAATGCAGAAGCAAAATACTCGTAGCAATAGTGAAGTGTTAGGTCTGAGTTAAGCGGGAAACAAATGTAAACATAGTCACATGCTATTCTCATCACGTGATCGTGACGTCACATGAATTAAACCCCATTATGCGTTTTAAGGTTTTTAATTAATATCTTTTTAACTAATTGCAATATCGGAATATAAATGGTCAAAACATGCATTGTCATCCAAATTAAACGTGTATACAAAATTTCAGCTCAATGAGTTGAAGATATCAGCTTCAAAATTGAGTTGCAAGATTCCACCCGAACAAATTACATACATACATACATTGCAAGTTAAATAAAAGCTTGTAAAAATGAAATAAATCTGGAAGAGAGACAACTATTGCAATAAATCGACAGCTATTTTAAATTGCTGGATGTCATTGCCAGAACGATTTGATTGTTTGAAAAAAAAAATACGATGTGCACTGTTTTCCGCTTTCGGTTCCACATATCTATGCGAACAAATTTTTCTCATATGAAATATATTTTGAGTCCACTAAGAAATTGTTTAATTGCTGAATATTCAGAATCCTGTGTCAAATTGAAAGTGGCAAACAAAACCGCTGATATAGCGACATTAAGTAGAGCTCTGCAGGGACAAGGTTCGCATTAAAATTTTAACTTTTTTGTTAACATTGTTGCATGAGCACATATATTTTATGTTGTTTATTTCTTGTTTCATAAATATTTTTAAGAATGTAGAATATATGTACAATTTTAAGTTTTTTTTTATATGGAAGAATGGTCATATTTGAAGTATTTAATTCTTAAAAATACATATTTCTGTGTCCAGTTTTAATTTTTTATTTATATTGAAGTAATGGTTATATTTTTTTAATGTTGTTTATTTTATGCCAATAAATATCTTTAAATGATGCATAATTAACATAAAATAAACTTTAAATTTGTATTTTTGACCTGTATTTCCTGATTCTGCTTGTAATGTCATGGGAATCGAATTGTTTCAAATAATTCTTAATGCCTAGCACGCTGAATCATGTTGGTAGGTGTGCTTTGGCACGCCATAGATGAAAGGTTGCGAGCCCCTGTTCTAACATATAAACTAGAACAGGTCTGAATAGCTTCGCAATAATTTTTTTAATTTATTTTTACCGAAAACTTTATGAAGTAGTGCTGAAATGTTTACGTTACATCTCAAGGTACATACAGCTATATATATGGCATAATGTATTTTTAGCACCTTTTCACCACTACACATAGCATAAGAAAATCTGTGAGCGAAAAATATTTTGCAGCTTAGCACCACTTTTTAAGTTCAATTTATTTGTGTAAATATTTTTAAGTTAATATCCTACTTACAAATGAAAACAGGCAGATTTCAATGTTTAAGCTTTCTTGCGGAAAGCAGGCACTCTGAGAAACATTCAACATTCGAAGTCTTTTTTATGCAATCTACTGCTACAATTTTATGGGTGGAACTAATTTTTTAATATCTTTCTCGTACCTTGCAAGGGAAAAATTTTCGAAGGAAGTATATTGTTTGAAGATATTTGGGAGTTTGATTACTTTGTAGTGAAAAACAAACATGGATCAGTAATTGTTTGATTTGTCCGGAAAGTGCTGTATTTAAAAAATACCAATAAAACAGGATTCATTCAAAGACACTTTTCCACGAAGATCTCTTTCAAGAGGTGATAAATAGGCTTTCTTGAATAATCTTTGCAATAGCAACAAAGTGTTTTGTCAGTGGTAATATCACAGAGGTAATAAAGACATCCTATAAAGTTTGTTATATTATTGGTAATCATATGAAACCGTTTACTGATGCAGAAATTGGAAACGAGTGTTTTTTTAAATGCTTCTAATTTAGTGTGTGACAAAAACAAAAAAAATGTAGAAAGTAATAATTAAGAAAAACAAAACAAGAGTTAAAAAATTTTAACCAATTTTCCGCATTTTGAAATTCTGAAGTTATTTTATTCTTCCGGCCTTTCTTCCCCCTCCCCTTCGCCATTTATCCTCATGCTACGGCCCGCGTGAAATAGCTGACATATGTATGCGGCCCAGTAGGAAAAAAGTTGAGTACTCCTGGTTGTATAGTAATACTGAGTACAAATTACCACTACTAGCGTCATTTGCACATGTTGGTCGTAACTTACATCTAGAGGATAGCTTTTAATTCCATAGAACAAAAACCTTCCCAAAAGAACAAAAAAAAAGTTCTCTTGTTTTCGATTTCTTTAAAAAAAATTTAAGCATTTTTAACTATTTAATAAATATCTGAAAATCTCTATCTGGTGCACTAAAACGATCATAAAAATATTATCAAACATCGGGGGAGGGGGGAAGAAGAAATAATAATGAAAATTTCCCTTTTTTATGTTCTTTTAAATGCATATGCAGTGTTTATTAGAATCTAAGTCACACTATTTTTTCCATTTGTAAAGCTACTAATAATCGGGAGAATGGTAGGAAATAAACTTATTTGGATCGGGCAATTAGACAATCAAAAAGGGGCTCATGTGTATGTATTAAAAATTTTAGAATGTTAGTAAAATAACTAATTATTCACTTCTTTTTTTTTTTTTTTTTTTTTTTGTTATAGCATTCATTTTAGATTAATTTTTTTTTACCATTAAACACGTTTTTCATTTCTCCCTTAACTTTGCTGAGAATTTGGGGTGCGTCTTAGATTCTAATAAATAAATTATTTAAAATATTTTGAATTAATTTACTTGCCAGTAATTAGAAAGGTAGCATTGCACATTTGGAAAGAAAACCCGAAACTCCTCTTTTTGCAGATGGATACATGAAATTTCCCCTGCATCACATATATGAATGTTGATTTATGAGTCGTTTGGTGATGTGGGGGAACGAGATGTGTAGCTTTTTTTCTTAGAATTAGTATTGATGTTTACAGGATAAGTGACTCCCCTCCCCTTTTCTTAAAGACCTTGCAGTCAATTTTAAAGTTGAGACTAGTTTCTTTTAGAAATATCAGCAGTTTTTTTTAAAAAAATGCAATATATACAATATGAGGGGGGGGGGAGAAAATGTTTTCAATTTCTTTATATTATGTAACTGAAAAATATTTATATAAAATTTCTCTGAACAAGATTTACTAACTATTAAAGTTTTCAGTGAGTATATTATTCAGCTACGCCTTGAATATATTTAAAGGGATGCAATGTGTGAATAGGGGTTTTAAATCATTAGTAGCTTTTAAAATTAATGTGAACTACATGAAAGAAATATTGCTTAAAATATATAGAAGATCAAAGTTGCGGTTTACTTGATTTTATAAACCTGACATCATTAACTTTTTAAATTTTAAATCCATATTAATATCCCACAAAGTACCGCGTATAATATCATAATATGTTCAGTTGAATTGTATTTGAATCGGAATTTACATACCTTATTCAATGTATGTCTCAAAACCAAAGGAAGATTTGCTTTTTAAAAATAACATAGTTATGGAAAAATGGTTATAAGTTTTCGATAAAAATAAATTTACTAATATAGATTTATTGAAAAACATAATTTCTAAAGCGATTAATAATCTATTCTATGTATTAATTCCACAAAAACTAAAAGATCGAGTTCAAATTTTTAATTTTTAACTTCACCTTAAAATAATATATTTTGAAACTTTACACAGAACATACATTAACTCTCTCTTCTCTCAGTATTCATCTTTTATTGTGACATCTTTTTTGTTCAATTTTCGTGCATTAATTTTTTTAAAGAAAAAAAAATGCTAACAAAATTGATTTCTACAGTTATTGAAAAAAAATTTCAACTGTCACGTCTTTAAATGCTTTTCAAAAATTACTTGCTGTATACCATATATAGGCAGAAAGAGGAATACATTTAAACACACACATTGTAATCTAGAATAAAATGTGTTTTTGGCAATTAACTGTGCGATTTTCTCCCGCTACGGAAGCCAAAGTACTCCCCACCAGTGGCGGTGCTAGACGACGCATGGACGTTGGTGAAATTAGGGTTCGCGAGGCCTCCTTTTTTCCCAGTCAAGAAAACGTTAAATTACATAAAAAAGCCGAGAATTATAGTTAAACTAATGTATGAGTAAAGGGTTTATTGCTAATCAAATGATGACAAAAATTACACAAATAGAAATTAAAATAGACGAACTGAATAACTAAATTTTAAATAATTAAAAACTTTACGAGGCCGTCAGCGGTTGCGGACGTCGCTGACGCCTAACGCCGCCACGGCTCCCCACCTAGTATTAGTTGTATAATTTACACTAAGGTGTGATCCCCCTGAGCGCCTAACGGTATACAAACCCCCATTGTAAAATTATACAACTTTTCATTCTCATTGCTCAAACTGTAAAAGTGTAAAATTTATTTGTATTTTGTAGTTCTTTTCAGCAACCAACGCCTTTCCTTACATCATAATGGCGTTTCAATGGAAATTTGGCTAAATATTGGCAATACAACCAAGTTGGCTTCCTTTTTAGTAAAAAAAATGTTTGGCAACCATATGGATGCTTTTCTGGAGAATCGATCCATGACATAAGCGATTTTCTGAAGAAAACCGCTGGGGGGGGGAAGGTAGGCGTGACCCTGGGTAAATCGTGTTTTGGCGCTCGCTCCTCTTCAATTAAATTCAACTTTTTAGGACCCATTTTTTTACTGCTTCATGTAAAAATAAATAAAATACATAATCAAGAAGAGGAATATAAACTATGCAATATCCACTAGAAGGGGACGGAGGTACCGGTTGAAACATGTTAAAAGCACTGTGAGGAGATCTGCTGTTGTAACTTTTTTTTTTGTGTGTGATTTTCTTGTTGTTGATATAATATTCATAAACATTACACGATGAAATATTGCCAACTAACACTTGCGGACAAATATATCGCCGTGTTGAATACGGTCCGAAAACAGAACTAACAAATCTTTATCACAGAGCTAACATACTGATGGTTCAAATATTTATTTATAAATGAAAAATATTTAATAATAAATGGATTGGTAAAAAAATAATATTACTTCTTTTGGAAGTTCTAAGTCTCTTTTAAAAATGTGTAATCCATGTATTTTCTGATATAGATCAAAGAGTTTATACAAACTCCAAACATGCTAACACTTTGTACATTTCTGAGAATGTAAGGAAACCGTTTATTGGTGGCGCTGCAATATTTTAATTATTTCCTTGTTTTGGGTACAAAAGCTTTCGCAATGTTATGTTTTTCAGTTCTAAGATTTTTTTAAAGTTCACAGTGCATAAATACGTGTATTTCTCATAAGAAATATATACATTAATAAAAAATTTTAATTAATGAATTTTGAAAATCCATTGGATACTGCATTCTTGAAATATTCTTTCAAAACTCCTATTAGAATTACTTAAAAGATATAGGTAATAAAAAAAACTAAAATAAAAAAAAAACTTAAGGAAGTACATCTTTAACTTCAATTCAATATTTTTCATTTCAAAATTTATTTCTTTTTCATCTACAACTTATTCTTAATTGCAATTCTCAAACACGAGATGTCGCTGAAAAATACATCGTATTTTGGCGTTTTCCTTTGAATACTTTCCCTCTCTCTGCATTCTACAGCAATAAATGTTTATGATCAGTGACACGGCATTTCAGAATCAGATAAAGCAGGAGTATGAAACTCTTTTCCCACGACCAGCATTTTTGAGGCCCGGTTAATGTATTGGAATTGAATACTATATAATAAAGTATCAAAATTTCGGTTGAATTGTCGAATTGGCCACTTATCGCACTAAGTGTGTTTTTGCCAAATAGATAAATGCGCCAATTCTGGTAACCCTCGTGATTTTGTATCAGTGAAGCAGTCGGATCGTTGTGTAAAAACGTGCTAAGTTGGCAATTTTTCAAAATAAAATTTCTTCGGAATAACAAAATATAGTAGCAGAGAAAAGATGTCAAGTGTCAGGAAATACATATTAAATTTTTCTGGTTCCTTTATTTATGATCATTATAATGTATTTTTCGAAATAAATCTACGTTTCTTTAATTTAGATTTTCTTTTCGGTCGACCTTAAATTAAACCTTGTTTATTTGACCCAAGTCGGCCTTTGACACCCTTGAGCTAAAGCATTTAACTTGTAAAGTTATTCTAATTTAACATAAAGAAAAAAACACAATACAGTAAAATACGTTTAAATACACCTATCTGCAATAGAAAATTATAGTGTAGAAAATAATTCTTCATTGTTGTGCCACTTCTTTTATGAACAAACTTTTACTGGTTGCCTCAATTTTGGAGAAAAAATAATACAACATTTCACGTTAATGAAGGAACTCTAGCTAAACAATATTCTGAGCAAAGATTGAAAAATTTAATATCCATTTTGCAAAATTCATTCAGAGTAGGTTTGATGATTTTCAAAACGATAAAAAACATGCTGATCTTTTCGTATAAATTTTCTTATAATTTCTTTGCTAGACGTTAATTGTTACCCACCCGAAATCTAAATCAGAATTATTGACTTAAAGTACCGTATTACACTGAAAAGCAAATTTAAGGAACTTTTTTCAACTGCATTTATCCGAATATTGTTCAGTTTTGTAAACTTGTACCAACAAGGAATTTACGAGATTTTGCTGTCAGAAGTTGCAGTAAATTTGGATCAACGTTTGTTAAATGTTTTCTATTACGAAAGTAATTAAATCAATATATTGTTTAAAATTAATTGATGCTCACCTAAAAAAAACATAATTTTGTTGGCATCTTCGAGAACTAATTCTAATATAGATGACTTGGGAAGAAAAACCACAAACACAAAAACCATAGTAAGATGGCACTGACTGTTTAGTAATTATTTAGAATTAAATGTTTCAAGCTACTACTTTTTATTTTATACCTAACCTTGCTCATTTGAACATGTAAAATATTTAATAAAAAAAAGTAAGTTTGCAGTTTTGATTTATTTATTTCCTTATTTTAAAAAATCTACTTAGACGTGCATAAAATATCTGCTATTTGCCATAGTTCCATATAAGCCTAAAAGCAACATTTTTTCACTTTTTTTTCAAAACTTGGCAGTGCTAGGCATAACTCTTTTTCACTGAACGGCACTCTTCCAAAAAAGGGTGGCCAGCCCCCTCTACATAGATAATATCAAGAGGATTGTCTTTCATATGTGAAAATGAAACTGTAGGTTTAGTGAAACTATTCAGACACTTTGGAACTTATTAGTAAGAGTTTGTTAAATATTTAGTCAACTTAACAAAAAGTACGGAAATTCTGGATAAAGATTAATCCTTTTTGTCCTATCTGCTTCAATTTGTGAGGAATTCAGCCGTGGGGTCAAAAGTTTTAGATCCTATCTTCACAGAAATACAGAAAGCCAAGTATTATTCTTTTTCTGTATTTTACGGTATGTCCAAAATGGTGTCCCCATGGAGAGATTCTTACAGTTTATTAATATTTATTGAGATACTGCAAAGTGTTTTGAGATGTTGTGGTTTTATTTTTGGGAAGTAACAATATTTAACTCAGTGATTGTAGAGGTCAGTCACCCGAAAATGCCTGAAATATGTTGGAAATGTACAGGATATACAGGATTGCATGACAGACTGCTAGAAAAATATCCGTTATATACGTGCCAAGTTCAGGACATTCTTTCAACTTAATAGGCATTCGCAGTAGCATGTAGCTGTGAGATGTAACGATTTATTTTAATTTCGACTAAAATTTTCGATATGATTTGGATACAGTGACTTTATATTTTAACTGAAATATAATAATAATAATAATGTACTGAAAAGTCTATTAAAAACACTTTAGTTAGTACGCGTTGATACAATTAAAGCGTTTCGCTTCGGATATAAAGAATTTGTCAAGAGCCTTGATTGTCTAATTAATGGCGAAATACAGTCAACGCGGTTACTCGACTGTCTGCAAAAAACTTGAAAAACAAGATGAATCAATTGGGAAGTACTTTTTAAACTATTTTTGTAAGAACATTTTGACTCGTATTGAATAAGTAAATTTTTTGGCCCAGAATAAATATATATTTCAATCAAAAATATTTTCAAAAGCTGCCACATTGTTAAAATTATTATTGACATAAATAAAAATTCGAAAGCGACTCCTTTGATTATTATGAGTCTCTCTCTCTCTCTCAATCAAATATCCTTTATTAAGGAATATCAGATTATTCACAAGCATATAAGACAACACAGTGTGCGAGGGTAACTTTCCTTAAAGTAACTATAGACGTCAACATAACGTTTGAAGACAAACACACTGCCAGAAATGAAATGTAGAAACCCTTGCAACTATAATATATTCTCTAATTTGCAAGGTACAAACGCGAAATATAAAAAAAAATAAGAGGAGCTATTTCAACTGTTTGGGGTTTAAGTTGACTCAGACTGAAATTAAAGTTAAATGCGAGATTTATCATAAAGATATTCAAGGGGAGGAACTGAATTTGGAGTGTTAATATTTTCAGTTATATCAAATCATTCATGGGAAGAACTGAAAATGCAAAGAAATGAAATGAAGAAAAAAGAATATTAAAGAAAAATGTAATTCTGCAAGTGTAGATTAAGATGAACATTTTTTGGATGAAAGAAGCTGGGATTGGGATCAACACACTCTATATATACACGTACTAGCCGTTACCCGCCCGCTTCGCTGGATATTTCATGATGTTTTATAAATTTTACTGCTTATATATATGTATAATCTATTGATATCTAAGTCCAAGCATTAAGAATTCGATTGTATTGAAAAATATACTTATACCTTTAACTGTCCCCTGTTGATAAAAAAAAAATGGGCAGAACTCATCTAATTTGTAATTTCTAAAAATCTCTAAAATTGAAGTATAGAATGATGTTTGCTCTTTCGTAACCCAAAAACCAAGTGGATTCCCGCAAAACCAAATTTCGGTGGATCTCTACTCCGTAAATTAAACATGCAAGCCAAATTTCAAGTCTAAATCCAACAGAAAAAAACAAAAGTTTTACTATCAATATCCCCGTAATCCCGTTGAGAGCCGTTTTCCAAAATAACCGCTCTTAGCGGATTTCAATTCAACAAAAGAAAAATGGAAACCAAATTTCATTATTATAGTCCATGTAGCTCGACAAAAAGAAATTTTTTTGTCAATACGTCCCAGTAACCCCCTGCACGCCCCGCAGAACTCGATTTGCTTAAAATACATTCTTAGTGGATCCCTATTCAACAAAAGAAACATGCTTAACAAATTTCAAGTATTTGGGTCTAACAATTAAAAACATGAATTTTTTTCTGTTACTCCTCTTGACCCCTCACAACCATCCTTGGGGATCAATTTTCGTTTTACTCTTTGTTAGAGGAACTCTATTTTATAAAAGGGACATGCCTACTAATTTTCAAGCAGGATGATCAAATAGTTTAAAAATGGGAATATTTATCGATTACGCCTCTTAATCTCCCGAAATTAAACTTAGTAGTTGATATTCGCGAAACCCATTTTGTAGCAGTCCTCTTCCGAAAGGAATCTGCTTATCAAATTTCAAGACTGTACGTCTAATAGTTTAAAAATGGGGATAATTATCTATAACGCCACTTAAGCCTCCGCAACGCCACTTAAGGGTCTGTTTTCACAAAACCCATTTTGTAGGGGGAATTGCGCTCTATGAAAGGAATCTGCTTGCCAAAATTTGAAGACTGTGCGTCCAATAAATTAAAAATGCAAAAAAAAAAAAAAATATCAATAACGCCCCTTGAATTCCCACAACGCCACCTAGGGGTCAATTTTCACAAAACACATTTTGTAGTGTATCTCTATCCTATGAGAGGAATCTGCTTACCGAATTTCAAGACTGTGCGTCTAATAGTTTAAAAATAGAAATAACTATTTATATCTGCCCTTAACCCCCCTCAACACCCCTTGGGGCTCAATTTTCCCCAAACCCGTTTTGTAGCGGATATTTACTCCATGAAAGAAACATTCCTACCAATTTTCAAGCAGGTAGGTCAAGTAGTTTAAAAACGAAAATATTTATCTATTACGCCCCTTAATCTCCCCAACGCCACTTAGAGGTCTGTTTTCACAAAACCTTCTTATAGCTGATCTCTACTCAATGAAAGAAATCTATTTATAAAATATAAAGACTGTGCGTCTGACAGTTTAAAAATGGAAATAATTTTTTATAACGCCCCTTAAGTCCCGCAACGCTACTTGGGGGAAATTTTCATGAAACCCATTTTGTAGCGTATCTCTAGCCTATGAGAGGAATCTGCTTACTAAGTTTCAAGACTGTACGTCTAATAACTTAAAAATCAGAATTTATAACGCCCCTTAAACCCCCCGCCCCGCAACAACCCTTGGGGGTCAATTTTCCCAAAACCCATTTTGTAGCGAATATTTACTCCATGAAAGAAACTTACCTACCAATTTCAAAGCAAGTAGGTGAAGTAGTTTAAAAACGGGAATAGTTACCTATTACGCCACTTAACCCCCCGCAACGCCACTTAGAGGTCTGTTTTCACAAACCCTTCTTATAGCTGATCTCTACTCTATGAAAGAAATCTATTTATCAAATATAAAGACTGTGCGTCTAATAGTTTAAAAATGGAAATAATTATCTATAACGCCCCTTAAGTCTCGCAACGCCACTTGGGGGCAATTTTCGCGAAACCCATTTTGTAGCGTATCTCTACCCTATGAGAGGAATCCGCTTACTAAGTTTCAAGACTGTACGTCTAATAACTTAAAAATCGGAATTTTTAACGCCCCTTAAACCCTCCGCCCCCGCAACACCTCTTGGGGATCAATTTTCCCAAAACCCATTTTGTAGCGGATATTTACTCCATGAAAAAAACATTCCTAGCAATTTTCAAGCAGGTAGATGAAGTAGTTTAAAAAAACGGATATATTTATCTATTACGCCCCTTAATCCCCCGCAACGCCACTTAGAAGTCTGTTTTCACAAAACCCGTTTTGTAACTGATCATTATTTTACGAAAAGAATCGATTGATCAAATTTAAAGACAGTGCGTCAAATAGTTTAAAAATGGAAATAATTATCTATAACGCCCCCTAAGCCCCTGCAACGCCACTTGGGGGTCGATTTTTACCGAACTTATTTTGTAGGGGATCTCTACTCTATGACAGGGATCTGTTTACCTAATTTCAAGATTGTACGTCGAGTAGTTTAAAAATGGAAACAATTACTTATAACGCCCCTTAACCCCCCGTAACGCCTCTTGCGATTCGAATTTCCCAAAATCCGTTCTTAGTTGATCTCTACTCCATAAGAGGAACATGCCTACCAAATTTCAAATCTGTAGGTTGAATAGTTCCGGAGATATCGTGATTAGTCAGTCAGTCAGTCAGTGAGTGAGTCGCTTTTCTCCTTTATATATATGGATAATAAAAGACTATTAGCAATGCTCCCAAATATTGAATTAGTATTGAAAATTTTCTTGACGACATGTGTATGGCCATTATGAAAAGCGGGTGTGAGTTCATTTTCAAAACTGAAACTGTTCAAAAAGAAATGGAGAAATCGTTCAACTCAATCCCATTTGAATAATTTAAATTTTAGCTTGATGAATATTGAAAATGAAATATGATTAACAGTTGATTTTGAAGACATAACTAATGATTTTGCTAAATAAAATTATTTTTCTAATAAAACTTGATTTTTTATTATGAATTTTTTTTATTTAACCAAATATACGCCTATACCAAGTCGATAAAAGAAAGTCGCCGGTAGGACCTACTTTAGCATAGAGGTGCAGGCCCTCAAGAAGTCTTTAGATGTCCTTGTTTCCATCATTATATCCTGAATGAATTGCATATTGTCCTCAGTAGTCGGGAACGACTGACTGCCCGATCTTTCGTCATCACATAAAGAAATCATTTTCTGTTTGTAGCACTCAATCCATTCATAGACCTTGCTTTGCGGTAAACAGCTGTCAACATACTATGCTCTCATGCGACGAACAATTCACTCTCCACAAAAGAAAAGCGAATCACTGCTGTCCTTTCCTCCTTGATGCGGATCGATAAAGAAGCTGCCATTTTGAACGATTTGCTCCAGCGACCACGAAGGAAGAAGAGTGACAAGTTGTGTGTTGCTGACTACCTATCATTCAGCGCTGGATACTAGAGCAGTTTCCAAACCTATAAACGAGAAATTCTAAAAGTCAATTTATTTCTTGACTTTCCCTCGTACATTATGAATCAGTAATGGCATCAGTGGTATTTTTTTCATCATACTTGTCACATAATTAGCTCAATTGTTTGTTGAAACCATTAACACTATAAAAACTAAATCTCTTCTAATCGCACTGGGTCTTTCGGAATGGAGCAAACATAGTCTTTCTAAAATTATACCTGGAAATAGAAAATTCGTACTAAAAATATGAGATTGATGAATAAACTTTTTTACTGCCCAAATTTCAAATAGCAACTTTTCTCCTACATACCATAAACGACTTTTGACAATAAATCTGAATTATTGTCAAGTGACATAATTATTATTATACACATCACTATTATACTTCAAAGTTTCAGTAAGTTAACAATGAACAAATAATCTCCTTCCCAATTAATGCGTTTCTCAGATCTCCCATGTCAAATATCTAACAATGAATTTCGATTCCCATGACAAAAATCTTTTTTAATTCTTTGTTATAAATGGTTTATTTAACGTAATATATCGTTACAAATTTTAAGAATATTTCATAACAGTCACAGATGCTTCGAAAAGTCACCAGATTACATGTAATCTAGATTACACAAAGTGTGAATCATTTGCCTATAGAATTTTCCAGAAATTATAATTTTACATCCCAAAAAATTTTACAGAAATTTTGCCAATATTAGAAGAATTGCCAGAATCAAACAAAAATCTGCGGATTTCGTAAAAAAATTGTCCTGTTTCTCTGCGCTGAAAATTCTGCTATCCAACCACTGTAAGATTCCCATATTTTCTTAAACAATCTCAACGTAATAGTTTGATTTTACTTTCAGATACTCGAACCTATTAGAATGAATAGGTGGAAAAACTCACAAGATCACTAACGGAATCTGATACGGACATCGATCGTATTGTCTGAGCGAAGACTAAAATTAATGAAATCAAACTAAAAACAACGAATAAAAAATTCTACTCCAATAGATATTCCAGGAAAGGCATGGGTCAACTGTCCCAGGGCCTCGGTTATAACGGGGACCTCATCTAGTTCTCGACTTTGCCTAAATAAAATCCTATTTAAATAAGTTCAATGGTTAAATGTTATTTCCTGTTGTATTCTCCGAAAAACTGGGAATTTCGGATGATATGTTAACTGGTTACATGTAATGACCGGCATCCACATATAGTCCTAGACCCGTCACCTGTCATCCCTTTACTCATTCAGTCAAAAGGCGGCAGTTTGACCAGCCTGTTTGTTGCAATCATAAGTCATGCATGTTTATTTTTATACAAGTTTCTGACTACGTGTGCTATGTATTGTCTACTTTTAAGGGTTATAGATGGAGCCTATGTTTGTGTAGGGGCAAAAGGCCTACTTTTGAGTCGAGGCCCAGGGTCTCAAGAAGACTTAAGATGTCCCTCTTCAGGAATAATCCGTCCATTAACCAAGTACCCAAGTGAACAAAGTGAGGAGATTCTGAAAGGACAATATTCCAAGGACGATGCAAGTGAATGCACAAATGTTTTAGAACCATTCCTTTATCATGCGGCAAACACAATTTACATCGAAAAAGTTTGTTGATTACACTTAAGATAGATTCGCAGAGTGAAATCTCTTTCTGAGATCTTTTGGAAAGGACACCGATTACTCAACAAATGTTTAGAGCTTTCTTATAGAAAATAAAAGTGTGATATTTATTTAACTAAAAGAACTTTATTTTAATGAATAATAGCTTTTTTTGCTCTTTACTCCCATAATTAATCACTCGTCGCTAATAACCTTTCGTCCCCACACACAGTTAGCGCAGTTCCACATTGATCGAGAGACTATTATCATTGCAATCGCACTTGACTACAGGCGGGATAAGTAAGCGACTTCACGGTTGAGTGTCATGTTGGACATATTTGTGCAAGACACACGTTGGGTAGTTGATAATTAAGAATTAGGTAATGTGACAGCTGATCTATAACTATGTCTTTCTCCTCATTGTGTTCGGGCCCTCATTCGTCCACTGCCGTTCTGACACTAACGTCAGCGTTGTTGACCCACTCTTGCTATCTTAGTCTGTTCCCCACATTGCTTTGACCCAGACATCGAGAGCATTTCTTCGATTCATCCAACCAGGCTCTTTCGATCCGATCGAGCAACCTCTTTTAATAATCTATCTGACATCTAATCTTAATGTGCACGATTCCATCGGCGAGGCATCTTCACAGCCGACGAAAGCTATTGCTCTAGAAATGCAATATAAATTTTGACCATCAGATTGAGAATCGCTCCTTATGCACAACCACTGAATGCGCAGTTCAGAAGGGCTGGAACTTCCGCTATTCATCCATTTGACACAAAATTTTAATCATTTGCAATTTCGGCCCACATGTTATTTTATACGAAATTTCATTACCTGGCAACTCCTTCTAGATATGTCAATTTTTTTTTTTGATACAGTGTATAATATAAGAAACCGTATATTCTTCACTGAAATACTAATAGCTACAAATGATTTTAAAATTAAAATTCTGGAGAAACTCTTCCGATATTTGATCAATCGTATGAATATAAGATTTAAATGTTTAAGATTGCAAAAAAAAAAAAAAAATGTTTTCTGTACCAAACAACACGCTTAACACATTTATTTTATATGTTATGTGTACAATAATATTTGAACAAAAATTTGATAAGGAGAATGCGAAGCTGTATCAGCAAATTTCATAGGAGTGATGATCTGGAAGAAAGTCAAATAAATTGATTGTACTTTTATATGGTAAAAATAAAAAGCCTTCAATCACCTACAACGATGTTAATGCATTTAAATTGTTGAAAACTGCTCGATAATTTAAGGTTTCAGAATCTTAATTTCATATATATATATATATATATATATTATATATATATATATATATAAATCTGCCTTTAATATTATTCAATGAAGGGTTATACAATTTTAATAGCTGGAAATTCGTAAACTTAACCTTAACTATGCTTATCTTTTAACTATTATTGTGTTTTTCTGCTAAATTGCATGTTTCCAAGATATTAAAGTTTTTAAATGTGGCAACTTAAACACTTGGGCATGAAATTTTATGAAAAATTAATCTTGCTTTTTTTAGTATGTTATAAACTAAAGTTTAACAAAAAAAAAAACAATATGCAGATTACGCGAACTTGAAAACATAGATCTGATTGATCGACAGATTTATTTGCTTTCATATTGAGTGATTTCAAAACGTCCAAATGCTTCAAGTTTCAACGAGCAAGATATCTCTACACAAACGCGATCACAACGCCTGTGAAAAAACAATGAGAGTTCAAAGTTCAATTCAATTTCGATAAATTCTAAGAAAGAAAAAGGTATCACTTACCTTAATCTTCGATTGCCCGGGATGAGCTCGACCTAAAATTCAATTCTGTTATTCTTATGAGTAATCAGAGTCCTTTTTGATATAAAAAAAGATTTAATGAAGGAAAACTGCTAACTGATACATGTCTGTTCGAGTGGGCTCCACTCGTACTACTCCTACTACAGCTCAGATCATAATACAGAAGCAAAAACAAAACAAAAAGGAATGCGCTTACAGCGCCACTGAAATTGAACTACAAAATTCGTTTCGTTCGCGACACTCCCCACCTTGAGTTTTTGATTTTGAAAGAAAAAACTCAATAAGAGTCCACTAGTCCTTTTCGGAGTTTCAAGAGTCTACCATAACGAGATCGTCGTGGTGTAGGCTGTTGAAATCCAACGTCAGAAGTTAAGTCATCTGGAAGTTCAAGGGTCTCAACTCTCGGCTCCACTCCGGCTTCACCATCGGAAACACTGGAACAGGGCTGCATCGAAGAGGTCTCCGCCTGCTGGTGTCCACTTGTCTCAGGTCTGAGCTTCAGTTCACCTCCACCATTAGAAACACTAGAACAGGGCTGCATGTCAGAGGTCTCTGCCTGCAGATGTGAACTTGTCTCAGCTCTGGGCTCCAGTCTAGCTCCACCATTAGAGACACTGGAACAGGGTTGCGTCAAAGGGGTTGCCGCTCCCTGATGTTTGTTCAGTTCAAGATCTATATTAATAGGTAAATGACTTCCTTCATTAGCATCTGAAAATAAAGGAGAGTTAGTAGGGTGTACAGATGATTTAGTTTTCTCCATCACCTCTAGGAGATACAATTTTTGCACTGGACGTAGAAAAGTTCCAAGTTTAGTTTTTACTTGGGCTGCTCTAACCTTCTCGTCTTTGCCAGGGTAGAGTTTTAAAATTTTACCTAAATTCCAGTTTATTCTTTTGGTGTGGTCATCTCCCACCAAAACGATATCTCCTTCACTTAAAGTGTCTTCCCCTTTTACATTTTTTATCTTTCTCAGTTGGCCTAAATATTCTACTCGAAAACGTTTCCTAAGATCCGTTTGTATTCTATTTCGGTACACTAATCTTTTATTCAATTTGTTTTCATCTATTCGATCTAACTCTGGAACACCAACTTCTCTAATGTCTTGCAAAAACATTGCTGGAGTTAGAGGTTCCAAGTCTTCGACGTCATCTGTTACATAAGTTAATGGCCTGGAGTTAATTAAACTTTCACAATCGCAAAGAACCGTGTACATTTCTTCTTGATTCAAGGATGTTTTTCCTAGTGTTTTTCTTAGAGTCCTCTTCATAAGTCCGATCAATCGCTCCCAGAAACCTCCCCACCAAGGAGCCTGTGGAGGGATGAATTTCCATGAAATTGGATTTAGTTCTTCTAAATTCTTCAATTTTTCTAAATTCACTTTCTGATAAAGTCTGTAAGCACCTTTAAAATTGGTGCCGTTATCCGAATAAATGACGGATGGTCGGCCTCGACGTGCTATAAACCTCCTTAAACCTAGCAAGAAGCTTTCAGTCGAAACGGAGGTTAACAATTCAAGATGAATTGCTCTGTAGACCGCACAGGTCAAAATCAAAATCCAATTCTTCTCCCCATTCTTAAGAATGAGAGGTCCTGCCAGATCTAATCCTATAATTTCAAAGACAGCAGCATCTCTCACCCTATCTTGAGGTAACAGTCCTTCTGATACCGATATAGGTTTTGCAATGAATCTCTTGCAAATAATGCAAGTCTTGATGACTTCTTTAATAGTTTTTCTTCCTTTCAGGATCCAATAATTTTCTCTAAGTTTGTACATAAGCATCTGAACTCTGACATTGCCTAATTGTACGTCCTTATAATTAATGAGAGCTTTGACAACTGGATGATTGGAGGGAAGTATAATAGGTAAACGGAAATCTTTGTGATCATCCCTCAAAAATACTTTAGTCTTTAGTCTTAAAAGCCCATCAGAATCTTTGACTATTTGCAAGGGACTTAATCGTTTGTCTTCTTCGTTATTAAATGCATCTATTTGCACCTGTTTCAACAAGGCACGTTCGGCTATTTTAATTTCTTCAAACTGCAAATTTCCTGTTATTCTTTGGTCTTTTGTCCTTTTCAGGTTTGTTAAAAACCTTTTCATCCAGGCTGTTATTCTCACAAGTTTAACATACGATGAATATCGAAAATAATATTTCTCTTCCCTTTGTGTAGCAGCTGCAGTTATTATAGTTTTTTTCTTCTCTGAGTTGATCACTTCTATATCAGGGAAAAGTTGGGATTTAGGCCAATCTTCAGTTGAATTTCTAAGCCAAGATGGACCTTCCCACCAACGTTCTTTTTTGAGAGTCTTCACTGAACATCCTCTAGAAGGAAGATCGGCTGGGTTCTGAATTCCAGGAACGAATCTCCAACTTTCTTTAGAGGAAAGTCTTCTAATTTCTTCAACTCTATTGGCAACGAACGTTGCCCACGGGCATTCTCTTTTTAGCCAATGAAGAGCATCCATTAAATCTGACCAATAGGTAACGTCAACATCTTCCATATGTAAATCCTTCTTTACAGAATCAGCTATCCTTGCTCCAATCGTACATGCTAACAACTCTAATCTACGAATTGTAGTACCTTTTAAAGGTGCGACTTTTGATCGAGCTTGTATTAACTGGCAGGTTACTTCACCTTCTCTTTCTGCTCGCAAAAAAATACAAGTTGCGTACGATAATTTTGAAGCATCACAAAATACTTGTAGTGACAGATTCGCATTTTTAAGATCGAGATTCGATAATCTTCGTGGAATCTTGATATCTTGTATCTCTATAAGTTGTTTTTTCCACGCCTCAAATTTTCTTTCGATGTCTACTGGTAATTTGGAGTCCCATGAAGCTTCTATCTTCCAACACTCTTGTATAAGTAATTTGGGGATGAGGGTGATAGGACACGTGAATCCAATCGGGTCGAAAATTCGATGAGCTAAGGAAAGGATTCTCCTTTTTGTTACTTCTTCTTTCGATTCTGCATCTCTGTAAGAGATGGAAAAGGTATCTTCTTTCACATTCCACATAAGTCCAAGCACTTGTATTTTTTGTGGGTCGGATTCCTGAAGGTTGTCTCTAAAGTCGAAATTTGGTTCAATATCACTATGTCGCCATCCACGTAAGTCGAATTTACTTAGTGCCAACAATTCTGTGGAATCTCGTTGAAAAGACTTAAGTTCTTCGGATGAATCGACACTCGCCACACAGTTATCGACGTACATTGAATCTTTCAATTTTTAGCAGCTTTTTCCAAATGTTCAGGAGCCTGCTTAAAGTGATAGTTTAATACTGCCGCCAATAAAAAGGGACTACATGAAACGCCAAAAACAACTCGACGATGCCTGTAGATAACAGCTTTCTCCGGATTACCACCTTCCCACCACAAGAAACGTAAGAAGTTCATGTTACTTTCGTGCAAAGATATTTGTAGGAAAGCTTTTCGAATGTCAGATATGACTCCGATTTTTCCTAAGCGAAAACGATTTAAAATAGCTGGTATAATTTCTATCAAATTGGGCCCCTTTTCTACGCAATCATTCAACGAACAAGATTTTCCATGATGAGCTAACGCATCAAACACAGGACGAATCTTAGTCGTAGAATTTTCCTTGAATACAGGTCTGTGTGGCAAATAATGAAATTTCCCACATTTGTTTGGTTCATCCTGTGCAATCTTTTCAATAATGCCTTCCTTTTCCCAGTCTACAAATGCTTGTTCATAATCAAATAGTCTGCCTGTAAATTTTAAGTTTTTACAGTTTTCTCCAATCTTCCTTTAGCTAAGCTGTAGTGGTCCTCAAGTTTTCCACTCCCTTCTATCCAAGGAATACTAACGATGTATCTACCCTCATCGTCTCGCAATATCGTATTCTCAAAATGTTTCAAAGCAAGATCTTGCAATTCTAATTTTGATCTCTTTTCACTGGGATCTTTTATGCCTAAAGAGTCTAATTCCCAAAGATCTTATATTTTTTCTCTATTTGTAAGAAGAGAATGAACAAGAAGAGAATTCTCTGATTTAAATTTAGATTCATTACTTAATTTCCCCATAACTGTCCATCCCAAGTGGGTATTCACAGCTGTAAGCCTCAGAAAAATGTTTTACCTCACCAGTAAATAATTTTCCAACTATGTCAGATCCTACAGAATATGTATTTCATCAGAATGTTTTTCGAAAGGCAAAGTTTGTTATTTGCGGACGAATCACTAATAAATACATTAAGTGTTGCCAATTTCTGTAAAACGCGAGAGTCATGAATTCTGGAGATTCCTAAGCAATATTTTTCTGGTCATTAACTTCCACATTAAAACTATATTTCCCGTCATAACTACACTAGTTAATTAAATATTTATCATGAACTTCGGTGATTTTGTGTCCTCCAAAGTCCGTGAGTAATTGTTTCTTTCCCAATACTTTTTAAACCTATAAATTTT
The DNA here is from genome assembly GCA_019973975.1 of Trichonephila clavata. Classification (NCBI taxonomy): domain Eukaryota; kingdom Metazoa; phylum Arthropoda; class Arachnida; order Araneae; family Nephilidae; genus Trichonephila; species Trichonephila clavata. The sequence goes on from BMAO01005822.1 coordinate 28,639, forward strand.
GCAGCATACTCTGAAATGTAACTTTTTTGGCTACCAGTGTCTAATATAGCTCTTACTAATTGTTTGGATTCCCATTTTAATGTAACAGTTAATGTTTGCAAAAAAACTTCCCCGGTGTTATGGTTTGTTAGATCGGTGGATAAATGATTCTATCTCCCTTTTTTGTTGCTTAAAACAAAAAAAATTATGATGTAAACCCGAACAAATTTCACATTTTGTTTTATTCATCGGGCATTACGAGATAAATGCTTTGCGACTTTTAAACAGTTAAAACAAGCTCCTTTCCGCAATAAAATATTCTTTCTTTCTTCTAAAGACAAATTAATTACGTATTTACATTCATTCGAATTATGAGTCATGGACTCGCAAAATATACAGCTGAGTTTTTATTTTGTCTTTATTTTCTTTAACAGGCGCGGTTAGTAGTTCGTTTGCAGTATGAAAATTTTTTGGTTTGTTGTTTATATGATCTGTGTTCTCGCAAAAAGTTTGATTTCGTTTTCTGTCTACGATCGCATAATTCAAAAGATGATTTATTTGTAGAATAAGTCCGCTCTCGCGCCGTCAAGGATTGCGTAAGAAATGAGAGTAACTGCTGAATATCTGATCCCGAACCATTTTGTTGTAATTTATTATAATCTAATAACAAGTCAGATGGAATAAGTTTTAACAACATGGGGCACAAAATTTTTCCATAATTTGCGGAAGATACGCCTAATGAATTTAAACTTCTTAGTTGAACATTACAGTTATCAACAAATTTTCGAAAAGAACGAAGGTCATTAGAATTTTTTAAAGGCTGTAATGATAAAATTTTGTTCATATGGGCCTGAATTAATATTTCCGGATTAGCAAATCTGTTCTTTAATAATTTTACGGCTTCATCATAGGCTTTTGCCGAAATTGGAAAACCTTCAACAGTGTTTAAAGCAGATCCTCCCAAATGCGCCTTCAAATAATTAAATTTATCCACTTTATTTAGATTCATTATTGTGTACGGCTGTTTTGAAGCTATTCCAAAAAGTTAACCATTTCGAAGCGTCATCTCCATAGAATCGTGTAATATAGTATTTTGGGACTTTAATGCGAATGTTATCAGAGTTCCGAAAATGTTCATCTTGTGATTGTGATAATGTAGTCTGGAAGGAGGGTGACGTAACACGGGGTTTTAAATATTCATTAATCTTCTTTTTCGCACGAAACTGCCAAAGTAACACCTTTTCTCTATATTCTTCGGTGATTTCAAATTCACCATCGAATTTTTCGGGCATAAAAAGGGGTTCCAGTTGTTGATCAACTAAAATTAAAGGCTCAAATTTGATGGATAGAGTTTCTACCAGTTCACTTTATCTATCAACGTTTAAATCAGAATTCGATAACTCAGCTTCTAATTCATTAACTACTTTAGTAACTGCTGTTCTGAATGATTTTCGTTTCTTTTTTAACAACTCGAATGTTTGTGCTTCGGCCATATTTATGTATTGAAATAATCACCAAACAAGTTCAGATCACCTTAATATTTTCAATAATTCTAATAATATCAAAAAAATTTCAATAATTTCTAAATTCTAGATTGACATTGTTCGAAAAGTTTACACAGTTCAATGTATCAGTTTCAAATATAAAAATTCAACATTCAAAATATTTCATTTTCCTTTCGATTTTCAATTATTCAAATTAAAATGCAACATACATATTTAATTATATTCAAACTAAATGTTTACTTTAATCTTCTAAACAAACTCTTTGATTTCAGAATTCTAAAATTATTTCAAGCTCGGATCCCGGCAGGGATGCCATGTGAAAAACAATGAGAGTTCAAAGTTCAATTCAATTTCGATAAATTCTAAGAAAGAAAAAGGTATCACTTACCTTATTCTTCTATTGCCCGGGATGAGCTCGACCTAAAATTCAATTCTGTTATTCTTATGAGTAATCAGAGTACTTTTTGATATAAAAAAGATTTAATGAAGGAAAACTGCTAACTGATACATGTCTGTTCGAGTGGGCTCCACTCGTACTACTTCTCCTACTACAGCTCAGATCATAATACAGAAGCAAAAAAAAAACAAAAAGGAATGCGCTTACAGCGCCACTAA
>BMAO01005823.1:0-31385 GCA_019973975.1 Trichonephila clavata
CCCCGTTTAGTTGAGTGAAAATAATACTGAAACATATAGCAACTTATTTGGGAAGTAAGATTCAAAAAGATGCGAGTTTATTAGTTAATAATATGGTTTGTTAGATATATAGCTTTGCTTTTATAGTCTAAACTAGCTCTTACACGCCCGCTTCGCTGCGTATTTCATAAACTTGTATAAGTATATACTATATATATATATATATATATATAAAATTATATTGATATCAAGTCACAGCATTAAGTGTTCGATAATATAGAAAAAGATTCTTATAGCTCTCGCCTCATGATTTAAAAATAAACAGGAATTCTGAATAATTATTTTTAAAATTGAAGTAAAATTTATTTTTAACACACCCATATCTTCCTCACTTAAAATGGATTACCACAAAAAAGCCCATTTTTAATGTATCTCTACTCAATAAAATAAACATGATTGCCAAAATTTAAGTCTAAATCTAATAGTTCAAAAACGGAAATTTTTTATCTATAAGCCGCGTAACTTTCTTTGATCTCCCCGAAACCCCCTCTGTTTCCGAAAGACACGTTCATAGCAGATTTCAAAATAAAAGAAATAACATGCATAATAAATTTCATTATTGCAGATCTAGTAGTTTGAAAACGGGAATTTTTTTTATTAATACGTCCCATTAGCTTTCCACTTCTCTCCCCATTGGAGTCAATTTCAGTAAAACTAATTCTTAGTGAATCTCTATTCAACTAAAGAAACATTCACAACAAAGTTCAAGTACGTGGGTCTAACAATTCAAGAACAGAAATTCTTTTTTCTATAACCCTTTAATCCCACACAAACCCCTTAAGAGCCAATTTTCGTAAAACTCATTTTATAGTGGATCTCTACTCCATAAAAGGAACGTGCCTGCCAAATTTCAAGTATGTACTTCTAATAATTAAAAACGAAAGTATTTATGTATAACGCCCCTTAAGACCGGCAACGCACCTTAGGTGTCAATTTCTGAAAACCCCCGTTTGTAGCGGATCTCTTCTCTATGAATGGAATATGCCTACTAAATTTCAACGTTGGTTTAATAGTTTCGGAAGATATCGTGATGAGGTCGATTTTCTACTTTATATTAATAGATTAAGCAAGGGTTTGGTAGAAGTGTGTATGATTCTCTTTTTAGAGAAGTAAAAGAGTTTAAATTAAAAATAATGCTTAATAGTTATTATTTCGCTAATTACGTAAAAGACAAGAATTTGTTTCAAGTAATAATTTCTTAGTCATAAAACTATAATGAAAAGGATTCAGTGTGTCCCGATCCTACGGTCGGTGAATTTGGATGCACAAAGTCAAAAGACATTTTAATAAAATCAAAACTTTTCTTTGACTTCCAAGTTACTATCAAAAGATTATTTAAGCGAGGGGCTTAATTACTAACATAAATAATTGTACAAAGAATTGGATAACTTATCTCTTTTTGACGTTAAGATCCAACGCAATGCTACTCGTCCTGACTTGACAAAATATCTTCCATTTTTGTAACTCTAACATTCTAACTATCGACTATCTACTACTTGACTTTAAATAGCAACTCACATTAGCATAAATCACGGTTCCTCTGCGGAAAGCGATTTTATAATTATATGTTAAAAGGAATTTTCCTAGAGGATTAGTAAGAAAAATGAACGAAATCTATTACAAGTGTTACATTAAACCACTTAACATAAAAAACAATGTAATGTATGGTTTTTGCCCATTAAATGTATAACAGTAGTAAAGAACAGAATGGAACAAATAGATGTAATTGGTTTGCTGATTTGTAGACATTATCATTTGCACATTTTGTTTATCAGGAGCATAGCCATTAATTTTCTTTTCTACATTTGGAAAGTTTTCAATACTAACATAAAATTCCTTAGAGTAAATTTCTAATAATGTAAATTGGCTTTTAAGGGAGAAGATTAACATGATAGGTATCTATAAATTAGTTGCATCAATGTTGTGTGAAATTCGAAGAAATATAACTTTGTGTGTTTTACTTTTGTTTTCTCTAATATATTGTTTAGTATAACATATATAACCAGCAGAGAATCTTTATATTCACACTACAGAAACGAAGCCATTTTTTTTCTTTTTTAACTTACGTAATTTATTTGATTTACTCAATTTATCAATGCTTGTTTGAAACATACATTTTGTGGTTTATTCGTAACTAGAAATAATTATTAATCCATATATTCCACATTTATTTTAATTTTAATTATTTATATTACATAAGTCCTAGACAAAACTTTCTTGATTGTTATAGTTTTAATAGCGTAGGCGAAACTTTTCCTTGATATATCCCCTCCTCCCTCATTTAAATGAGATAGTTTTAAAGCAATTAAATGTAGAATAATCTGTTGTTGCTTATGCCACCTGATCGACAGTAACATCAGATCAAGGTCCACGAAATTCATCGCGGCTAAGGGCTAGAATTTTACGCCTGTCGTTAGCCTAAGCTTTGAGCCCCCCAAGAGGGTGACAGTGCGATTTTGCTCAAGCAACACGATAGATGGCGACACCGTTCGGACTCACAGATTTAACGAGCACGTTCTCCGATTTGTACTCGGCGGGAATTTGGTGGCATCGGGCATCGAACCCAGGCCTTCCGGTCTGGCGTCCGATGCTCTAACCACTAGGCTACCCACGGCCTGTAATCTAACAATCTAATAATCTAAATTGTCATTGTTTAGAATAATCTAAACAATGTTACTAAAATGATAGACGCAGAGTTTTATCTTTTGACTTGACTAAAAGTATTAAATGCAGTTCTTTTATAAAAAAAAGTCCGCGGTATTCTAGTCGTCAGGGTAACGGACTCGTGGCTGGCGTGTCATGAGTTCGAAGCTAGTATTGCTAAAGACCTACCACGTACAGCGGCTGGTGCATGTTAAATCTTTCGTGATTCAACTATCTCACGTTGCAGAAGTGTGAAAGTTAGAAGAAGCGGTGCCAGCTAAGGTGTCGTCCTGTGACTTGACCATGATTCAAAATTACGATGTCCATCCCCAGTAGCCCTCATGTTCCTTTATAGTGCAACGTTAATACGAGGGTTGTTTTTTAAAAAATAACAAGAATACTTATTTTCAAAAAACCTTTATTTTAGAATTGTACATACTTTTGCATATTTTCTACATAGTTGCCGAGTTTATTAATGCCCTTGTCATACCTTAGTCTTCTTTGAAAATCCTCTTCAAAGAAGTCTGCCGTCTGGTCGGAAAGACAAGAGTTCACGGCCGCTTTCCTTTCTTCGTTGTCACTGAAGCGCTTCCCACCAAGATTGTGTTTGGAATACCGGAAAAGGCGGAAATCGTTAGAGGAGCAGGGTCGGGGCTGTATGGTACATGGTCCAAAACCTCCCAGCCAAAAGATTCGATTACGTCCCGAGTCGTTCGAGGCCTTGCGTTATCATGGAGGAGCAAAACACCTTTTGTCAGCATACCACGCCTTTAAGAAGTGAAAGCGGCAGTGAACTCTTGGCTGTCCGACCAGGCGGCAGACTTCTTTGAAGAGGATTTTCAAAACTTAGTTCTAAGGTATGACAAGTGCATTAATAAATTTGGCAACTATGTAGAAAAATAGGTGAAAGTATGTACAAGCCTAAAATAAAGGTATTTTTTTAAACAAAATATTGTTGTTATTTTTTAAAAACAAACGGAAATAACTTAAAAAACAGTCTTCGTACAACTCTCACTCCCTCACTTTATACAATAAAAATAAAATGCTGTCCTAAATAGAGATTTGTAACCAAGTACAGAATAACATATTTAAACCATTATTGCAATAATTACATAGAAAATCATTTTATCCCCTGTTAGAAAAAATATTAAATAATTTATCCATCCTAATAAGGGGAGCTTAAACTAATGTTCTATTGCTACTATTATTGAAAATTCAGGGAATAAATACTAAATCTACCAATGAATTGAATCATACTTTTAAAACTCGTTAGAGGACAATACAAAATTTTTAATTAAACCCCGATTAATGAACAACAGATTGAAAGATAGCCTTTTCTACCGAAACGGCTCTTTACAGATTATATATATATATAAACACATTCTTAAATTTCTATAAACAAAATTGTTTGTCTAATTAATAGACCGCAATTATTTGGACGTCACAGAATATTCTGGCTTAGAGAAAGATCTATGTCATTCCGTAATGATAATACTGTAAACATATAGCTTAATTTATATCCTGTTTGTGTAGTTGTTTACTATTAACACCAGTCCTTTTCGATGCCACTGAGCTTTCGCATTTCATTATCAAATGGATTGTTATGCAAACGTGTTTTGAGAAATATTTGATTCATGTAGAATAGATGAAAACTTATTCGAAGGGGATTGCTGTTAAAATATGGGCTGTAGTTTGGTGTAAGTAGATCTGTTACAAGTCTTTTAAGCTTTTCACAGTCCGCATGGAGAGTGTTATCTTTATATATAACCTTTAATATTAGTCAATAGTTTATAAGCAAGAAAGTTCGTGAGATTCTTGGTTAAGGTAACAAACTGTGGGGTTCAAGGGGGATATTGTGTTCTGCTGAATATTAAAAGGATCTAGTGACAGATTAAATAAATTTATTTTGTGTATTGTAAAAATTAATCTTAAACACACACACACACACACACACACACACACACACACACACACACACACTAGGGCAGTGCTTTTCAAACTTTCAATACTTGCGACCCAATATCCAATCATTATTTTTTCGCGCCCTCCTCCGTATAATAACAATGTATTGAATTCAACAGTACTATACTTTTACGCTAAGGCTACAATACTACTTTTACCTCTTAAGTACTACCGGCGTATATAAACGTCGTCTTGCTCAGCCAAAGTATTAATGTCCATGGACGTATATATACGTCTTTCCGAAGCACGATCTCTTCTGTGCACTGCCATCCATAAAATTATTCCGAAGGTATTGGAATGCATTAAAAGGACCTTGACAATGTTTACGAAGGATTTAATTGTTTCAGATTTGCTTATTTATTCCTTTTTCCCTCCCCCCCCCAAACATCCCATACGCGCGCTTACGTCGAAAACGATGGCATTGGAGAGCGAATTGGGTTAACTTACTATATTTATATTAAACATCAAATACATTGCGCAGTTCTGATACATTTATAAGAGTATTATATCAGTGTAAATGTGTAATTCATTTTTTATTATATCAGAATGTATTTTGTTTGCTATACGTTCAGTAAATTAGTATTGTTTCACAAATAATCTTTTGTTTTCGACTTTTCAATAGGCTCGCGCGCCCCTCGTAGAGTTATAACGCCCCTTCAGGGGGGCGCGCCCTACAGTTTGAGAAAGGCTGTGTTAGGGACTTATACAAACCTACACTGTTGATCGTATTATTCCAAATCAGGGGTGGCCAACCTTTTTGGGAACAGTGCCACTATTTGATAAAAAATAATTATACGTGCCCCTGCCAACTTTTCCAACAAACAAATGTTGAAAAGTGAAAAAAAGTTACTTATAAGCTTATTATAGGATTTTTACGCAAATAGCACATTTTTTAATGCAAGTCTTTGTGTGTATTCGGTATTTTAAAAAAAATATAATAAATGAGACGAATACACAATTTGTTTTTATTTTGATAAACTTCTTGCAAGTTCAATCAGTTAGGTTAGGTATAAAATAAAAATGAGTAACTTGAATCATTTAATTCAAAATAATTATTAAATGCTCAGTATTTACTTAATGTGACTTTTGAACTTCTACTTTTTTTACCAAGTCATTCATATTAGGATTAGCTCTTACAGATGCCTACAAAATTAGGTTATTATAGGAGCACATCAGCTAGTTTAGAGTGATATTTATTTTACTTTGATCATAGTAGAAAATATTTATTCACAAACATATTTTGATCCAAATTTTGAGGATTTTTGTCTGAAACAACTACACTTCAATAAAATTGTAAAAAAAATGGTTATTTATTATCTTTTCAATTTTTTAAAAATTTACAGTAAGTCTTCGCGTGCCACTGTTACAACTCCACCGTGCCACACTGTGGCACGCGTGCAGCGGGTTGGCCACCCCTGTTCCAAATGTTTGCAGGGAGCTTCGATAATATTCCAGAGAAGCCGTAAGCATATTTCCACCAAAAAATTTTCAAATTTATTTTCAGTAAACTTTTTAAGAATCCTTTGTGTTTAAAGAAGAATTTGTATGCCGAATACCGTGATATGCAGAAAATAGTGGAAAAGTGTCGTCGCTCACGTTTAGAAAATGATGACTGTATTTAACGCCATTTTTTGATTTGAGAATAGTTAAGAAGTTTTCCTAAAATTAGCACCGAAAGGCGTGGATGGAAGCAAAATATAAAAATTCCCGTTTTTGAAGTATGAGTCCTAGAGTCTTGAAGTTGGACAAGTATTTTTCTTTTGTTCAGTAGAGGTCTCCTATGAACGACTTTTGCAGAAATTGTCTCACAATTGAGGTTGTGGGGGCGTTATAGATTGGAATTCTTTTCTTCAACTATTAGACCACTATACTTGAAATTTGACATACATAATTCTTTTGTTGAATAAAAATATGCTAAAAATACGTTCTGCGGAAATAGATTCCTAAGGGGTAAGTTTAAATTTTGGGTTTGGAGAAATATAATCCGTTTTATAAATTTAAGTCCTAAAATCAAGTTGTGAGAGCAAGAAAAATGATTACAAACAGAATGGAAAGCTTATTGCTAAGACTTCATGCAATAAATTTAAAAAAAAAGATAATTAGGCATGATGAAATTCCCAGAGTAGTGGGTAGGTAACGGCTCATTATCAATAAATAGTAATGTTTTTTCCAAAATAATGTGTTAACATATTACTTCTTTTATTTCATGTGTTATAATTTATTTATATTAAAAACCTGAATTTAAAATATCATCACTTCCTCTAATGAATCATTTCACGTATGCAAAAATAATCTACATGTTTACTCACAAATCAAGAAACTGTTTGGTTCTATAAGGAATATCACAGAGAGTGCCTTAGATTAAAATATGATAGAATATATGATTAGCAGGAGATGTTTGCTTAGTCATTGTGTGCTTTTGATTTATTATTTATTTAAGAATCACCCACTGACAAATAAAGGGGAAGGGGGAAAGTTAGAAGGATGGTTCAATTTCGCTCTAATCCACTACTGAGATTTGTATGAAAACTATCCGTTTACAGGCAAATGATATTAATTATTTCTAAGATTGATATTAATTATTTATTGGATTTGTATTTCGCATTTCTGTTAAATAAATAAAATATGTTTATCCTCGATACAAGACATACGCGTTGATATTCCTTGATTAACTTAGGCACCTATTTTTTTTCATCCTAAAGCATCGCTTTCGTTTGTTGTTGGAGTGGCGGAGTGAGATAGAGAAAAATATTATGTCGAAAATTGCTTAGTAATAATAGAGATATCTGTTTGATTAACATGAATATTTTAAAACTAAAGCGATAGTTGTTCGGTATATTTGTTGCTTCTTTAGGGAAGCGCATAAAGATGTGATCATAGAACCTTCGAGCTTCGAAACTTTGCTTTGTGAAGCCTTTTATAACTGAGTTGTAAACCGTTTTTGAAGTGGAACTTGATTTATGTTTTAAAACTATTTTGAAATATTTTTAAATGGAAAAAAACCCGGTTGATAAATATACAATTTTAAATAAAAATATAGCATCTTGTCAGTGGCGCACATAGGAATTTTTTAAGGGGTGGTGGGTGCAGGGTCGAAAGTCCACTATTCTGGTATTATTCTCCAATAGCCCTCCAGCATGTTATTTTGATTTTATCGATTCTCGGGAACGGAAAACAGTGAAAAATTAATTATTGAATAAATAGTTAGCATTAATTAATATAATTAGTTATAATAAAAATACTTCATTAAATTTTACGTACTAAATACATAGCGTTGTAATCAATCGAAAAAAACAAGACCAATGGAGGTTCCGGCCCCGGTGTGTTTCACTGGTTGAAGTTAATATATATTATGAAATTTTTAATTATATAGAAGGAAATGGTTTGAAATTTCTTGAATATGCTATTATAGAGTGTCAGATAACGCCGGCTGGAGGGCGTTGGTTTTGTACGCCTAAGATTGTGGGTTCGACCCGGCCAAGTCGATTATTTTTCATGATGCAGAAAATTGACAGCGTTCCTGTCGTATGATTATGCGGCTTGTTAAAGATCTGTGCTTGATTAGAACTCGCGACCTATGGATTCTTAAGCACGTAACATACCACAAGACAAAAGTGACCCCTCCTGCCCGGAGGCTGTTGCTGGCTTATTTTAGATACCGCCACAGAGCTCCCCCACCAGTGAGTCGGTGGATAGGCGAACGAACGAAATATTTGTTGTTATGGCGAGCGTGCGAACTGTTATTGTTGCGTCAAGTGAGTCTGACGACTTTTGTTGCTGCGTCGAGGGGGGTCTGACTGCTTGCTCTTCTTGCGGGCAGCTGGTGCCATGACACATCAGAAGGTTTGCGTTTTTTCTTTTCAGCCAAGGTTACCAATGTGCTGGATTAGAACTCGGTACCCCTTGATCCGTAAGCACATTAAATACCACTAGACAAAAGTGATCACTCCTGTTCGGAGGCTATTACAGGTTTATTTTAGATACCGCCATCACCAATGTGCTGGATTAGAACCCGCGACCTATAGATTCTTACGCACGTAACATACCACTAGACAAAAGTGATCACCCCTGTCCGGAAGCTGTTACTGGCTTATTTTAGATACCGCCACAGATCCCTTCAGTGTATGTTTGGCTTGAGTACTCTCGGTAAAGTTAAATTCCTGGTGCGATTTCGAATCGTCAGAGATCAGGTGCCTCCCTCTGATGAGGAAATTGGGCATCAAAATAACATTGCTGCGATTGGTATTTTACTTATATGGTGCCGCACTTAAAAGTGATACCAAATCCAGGAGAATGTACTAGGTCTGCAATGGTAAATACCAATTCTCAGCCCCATTGGAAATTTTAAAAAAGTATCTGATGAAGTACAGAGCAAAGCGACTGTTTATGTGAGTAAGCGTTAGTTCAAAAAATGTGAAACGAGACATCCATCAAGAAAATGATGCATAAAATTATGAAATTTGAAAGCTTTATGGGCTTTGGTAATATGATGCCTCAAACTGATATTGTGGCAAAAGGCTTAAAAAAGTTATAAATAAAAAATTTCCTCCAAAGTCGCGATTTTAGGAAAATGAAATAATCAGTACAATATACATTTGCATTGACGGCTGGGTGGCGTGGTTGGTTTGTCGCTTGCCTTTTACATCCAAGGTTGCAGGTTCGACCCCAGCCCAAGTCGGTGGATTTTCATGATGATATAGACAGCGGCCATCTCGTATGATAATACGGCATGCAAAAAAAAAAAAGATCCATAGAGTGTCTGTTTGTATTGGGTGCTCTGTGGACAAAATTAAATCCTTGTACAGGTGCGCATCGTCAGAGCTCAGGTGCCTCTCTCTGGGGAGGAAACTGGGCATCAAATTTACTTCCGATAATTGGTATCTGCCTATACGGTGCGGCACTAAAAAGAGATACCAGCTTCCGGGAAATGTACTTTCGAGCCCAGTACCACAAAAGACCCACCGTGTAGGGGAGCGAAGCATGTTTAATCTATCGAGAGCTCAAACGTCATCCCTTTGATATAGTGTGATAGTAAGAGAGGGGGGGGGGTGGCAGCTCAGGTGTCGTCCTCGTCACTTGACCATGGTTCCAAATTACGAGGTCCGTCACCAAACGCCCTCGTGTAGCTAAAACAGTGCGACGTTAATATTCACTTACTAACGCGGAAAAATGTACTGGGTCTGTAATGGTAAAACACCAATCCGCCGCCCATTTGAATTAAATATTTATATATTTGCATATAGAGTTTTGCTCATTAAATTACGTACAAGATTCAAGCTAAAATTTCCTTGAGAGAAAAGCATTTCTTTTATAACACAAATATTTTGCTTAAAGAATCCACAAATGCCATAAACCTAAAGAGCAAACGGTTGATAAGAAATACTGAGAGAAAGGATATTTTATTGATTGAGAGAATTATTTTGCATATGCTGCAGCTGTTTAGTTTTATCAGCAGTTAATGTCCCAGGACTCGACATCAATTTAATAACAAGCTAGGATGTCGTGTACATTTATGCATTCTTCCACCAAACAATCTTCCTACATAAATATTAGAAAATTTCAGATCCTTAATAAAAAAAAGCTCTCAAAATACATTCCTTGTACGTTGAGGAGTTAAGTGAAATATACCAGCTATTCAGTCATTAGACTATGACTCGTATACCAGCCAATTAACCACTTAACTTTGACATTCTACGAGCTACCGAGGGGGCACACATTGAAGTTTACTCAGGAAAATTGACTAATAAAAAAATTCCTAATATTGCTTACTGCATATGGAATAAAAATCATATGTCGGATTATTATATTTCGCATTATTATATTTCGCGCACAATAAATATTTATAATCCTTGCAAGACTTTTGTACAACCCAGTTTTCATTTAATATTGAAAGTTGCTTTCCAAACTCTAAACTTTTATATTTTTCTGATAAAAACTTTTATTATTATTTTTATTGTATTTTCAGATTTTACTATGGTATAGATATCAAAATATCCAATATAGTATTTCTTGTCCTTTTAAATTTTTGTAAGAAATACATGATTTACTCTTTTTTACGTTAATATTTCATTGAGAAACTTAATTTTCACATTTATATAGTGAATGGAAAATTTATGCGTATATTGAATGCACTCTAAAGTTTAATATTTAGAAATGAAGACTTAAATTTTTAAATGTTATATTTTAACTTCTTTCTTTTCAGTAAATGAATAACGTTTTAAATAATATTTTATTTTTGACCTTTCGATATGCTCACGAGCCCCACATTGGATTGTCACCCTTCACTGGCACACAAATTTAGAGCTTCTTCTTCTGGGTGCCAAGACTTTATAAAAATAAACATGAAATTTTACAAAATATAATAACATTACGTTACTGATATAACATTGGAATGGCATTTACTGTAATTTTTATTGAAAAAAACAAAACACTACGAAGAAACTCGTAGCTGGCGTCACACAATAACTTTCCCGATCTGAGAGTTCTCGTTGTGTTTTTCAATAAAAATCTTTATATACAAAGATTTTCTTTATGTTTTGTTTGATTTCGTAAGTTCGTCCCCTGATTTCATCGGGCGACAGTCAGAAGTGTAATGTTGAGTCAGATTTTCTCTGAGATTTTCTGAGAGAGATAATCTCGTTGTGTTTTTCAATAAAAATATTGATATACAAAGATTTTCTTTATGTTTTGTTTGATTTCGTAAGTTCGTCCCCTGATTTCATCGGGCGACAGTCAGAAGTGTAATGTTGATTCAGATTTTCTCTGAGATTTTCTGAGAGAGATAATCTCGTTGTGTTTTTCAATAAAAATCTTTATATACAAAGATTTTCTTTATGTTTTGTTATATTTCGTAAGTTCGTCCCCTGATTTCATCGTGCGACAGTCAGATGTGTAATGTTGAGTCAGATTTTCTCTGAGATTTTCTGAGAGAGATAATATCGTTGTGTTTTTCAATAAAAATCTTTATATACAAAGATTTTCTTTATGTTTTATTTGATTTCGTAAGTTCGTCCCCTGATTTCATCGGGCGACAGTCATATGTGTAATGTTGAGTCAGATTTTCATATAGATGTGTAATGATCCTCATTGGAAAAAAATCTATAAGGTGATGGTAGTTACAAACAGTTGCAAAGTAATAAAAATGGACTGACACACACACACAAGTAATTATTAACAGACCTCATATATAAAAATCATCCGTTGGTACAAGAAAACCACTCAACCCTACTACGAAATCTTCCTGAAGAATGCACATGTCCTATAAACAAAGAAGTAGAAGGAATTATAAAAGACTGTGACAGATCTATACGCGACCTTATGATTAATCCCATTGGGAAAACTTTAGGGTTAGCTTTCGCGTTATTTCACAGCCATCCCTCAAGAAGAAACCTTGATATGTAAATTAGTATGACTATATAAAGTCAAGGTTTTGTAAATGTAAGATAGAAGGTGATACGTAGGTGAGATTTATTTCATTATCAAAACGTGAGTTAAGGAAGGAGTTTGTTACTATAATAAATAAGGGGATTAAGGTTTTAGAATCTAACATAGATTAAATTAAACAGATCGCTTGCGCTTGTTTACTTAGAATAGATTGCTCCCTCTATATATCACTCCTAGGGACTCCTCTTGTAGTTTCACTTGTGGTTAACTAGTGTGTTTAAATAGTAATAAAATAATAATTATTATGGAAGTTTCTGGTGATGCTTTGTCCCCCCCTCACACCTTTAGGTAGGCAAGACGGTGAAGGAGCGACTTCAAATAGGTCACGCTCACAAGACGAGGATATTTCAATTTAGGGAATCAGTTGTTATGCCTTTATTTGATGACGACGGCAGTAATGTAAGAGAAAGCCCCATCTATAATACAAAGAAAACTGATTTTCATTACTTAAATCATGTTCCTCCCACAGTAAAAAAATGGATGCCTACAAAGACATGTCAAATGCGTGCAAAAAAAAAAAAGTAAGGAGACTAGGTATTTTTGTCCTTTATGTCCCAACAACCCGGCACTTTGAGTTGACTTTTGCTTTAGCCCTTTCGTGAACCTTGGGAAGATTACTTCCCATGTACATGATCTTACAAAACACATTTGTGGGAAGCGCAAAACCCATTATGATATTTATTGGTTTTGCTGTTATAACAATGGGAAGACTAACTACCATACTAAACTTTTATTTTCTTATTGACGCCATCATAAATAGTTTCATACTGTGACAAGTGAACAAAAGAAACAGAAGTTTTTAATAGCTAACATTCTATACAGCATTAGCTCGCCAGCTAATCAATGGATATTCCTCAAGAAGAAAGGACGTCTTAGTAGCTTCCAAGCAAATTAGTATTTTCGGATGATATACTCAAACAGTGGGGGAAATCATATATAAAAAAGGGTTTCCAATTATAGACGATGTAGGAACTGTAGCAGAAAGGGACAAGAAAAGGGGACCGCTAAATCTGTGCAGAATATGATGTCCCCTTTTGCATTGGAACATGCTTCTTATCTTTTCGCGGCGAATAATCACCATAAAATTTAATTTTCTTTATTATGGTGAATGGTTTCTTGGGAAGTATTCTTCCCACCCCTAAAATTTAAATATAAACATAAAATTTGGCAAAATAAAATATATTTCCTCAAATACTTTATTTATTTATCCAACACCCGTGCTTGTCTTCTTGACTATTTGACGCCGAACCTCCCAGTACCAACTGACAATGTCGTCCTTAAATGCTATTGTTTAATTGTTAATAAAGCATAAAAAAACTGCGAGAAATTCAAAAGAGAAATAAATGACCCAAGAAAAGGTTAAGGCTTTTGATACACAGCAACAATAAAATAATTTCTTAAATCTTTGGGAATATACATTCACATATATATATATAATTATACTATAATTTAATCGTCTAAATTGTAATTTTGATAATAAAAATTGATAACTAATACTTTTTTGCATATTGTATAAAATTTTCATTCATCCATTCTAATAATTCCTAACTCAAATGGATATATATATAATCAATCTAAAATTGTAGCGCACGCGATGAGCTGGCACTTTTGGTACACACGCTTACTTCGAAATATTTTTGTAGTTGGCAGTGAATGGATTGAAGTAAATTCAAGTATTCATTTATTGATTGCAGAAGTATTTTTATCGCATATATCTAAAAGATACTCAAGAATTACAAAAGTTTTGTGATAACATTTATTCACGGAGAGCAAATGTTGGTTTTAATTTAAGCTCATTAACATTGTTTCATTTGCCGCGTAATTAGAACACTTGAGTAAACAGTCAGGAGAAATCTCTAGAGATTCGAAAGACAAAGTTGAACTCCGCTTTCCAAAGAAATTAGGTTGCGAAATTCAAAAGATGACGCGCGTAGACTTTTATACGATTATGCAGAAAAGTGAATTCAAAGCAAAGGGGAGCAATGCCTGTGTTTGTGGAGAATTCTTAATAACTATAATGCATGGTATTCTCGGTTCAAAACAGACAGGAGATAAATTCTATTCACTCGGTATTCTCGTGAAATATATCCTTCATTGTGATTAGCTAGTCTTGGGAGCATGAGAAAATTTGATTGGTTAGATCTTGAATGGAAAGGAGTCAGAAAGTTTTAATAGGATTACTGAGGTAAGACAAAACAATGCCTTTTGGCATTTTCTAATTACAAGTTCAGTAATTACGACTACTGCTTAAGATCAGTCATCGAATTAAAAACATTTTCAGTTAGAAATTTTCTTCAGTGTTAATATTATTTCTAGTGCTTGGTTTTAAAGCACATTTCAGTTTATAATAACTTGCCTCAATAATTGACTATACTGTATGCAGTCAAAAATGTATTACTAAATACAGGGTTGAACAGTATGTGAAAAATGATATTCAGGAGTAAGGGATGAACTAAGTCATCCCTTAGTGTGAAAAAGTGGAAGGAAGATTAGGCATAGTCAAAAATAATTTCACTTTATTCTCAGTTATAAACAGCACAAATTATATTAATCAAACTTAAGAGATGCACACAAATACCAAATATGGAAAACAATAGCGAGGCAGACGAGATACGAGAAGACTTTAAATAATCAGATCACTTTCGACTATATATATATATATATATATATATATATATATATATATATACTAGCTGTTACCCGCCCGCTTCGCTGGGTATTTCATGATGTTTTATAAATTTTTACTGCTTATATATATGTGTATAAATTAATGATATCTAAGTCCTAGCATTAAGAATTCGATTGAAGTGAAAAATATACTTATACTGTCACCTGTTGATAAAAAAAAGGGCAGAACTCATCTAATTTGTATTTTCTAAAAATCTCTAAAATTGAAGCATAGAATGATGTTTGCTCTTTCGTAACTCAAAAACCAAGTAAATTCCCGCAAAACCAATTTTCGGTGAATCTCTACTCCGTAAATTGAACATGCAAGCCAAATTTCAAGTCTAAATCTAACAGAAAAAAAAACAAAAGTATTGCTATCAATAAGTATTACTATCAATAAGTAATCCCGTTCAGAGCCGTTTTCCAAAATTACCGCTCTTAGCGGATTTCAATTCAACAAAAGAAAAATGCAAACCAAATTTCATTATTATAGTCCTTGTAGCTCGAAAAAAGTAATTTTTTTTGTCAATACGTCCCAGTAACCCCCTGCAACCCCCCAGAACTTGATTTGCTTAAAATTTATTCTTAGTGGATCCCTATTCAACAAAAGAAACATGCTTAACAAATTTCAAGTATATGGGTCTAACAATTAAAAACATGAATTTTTTTCTGTAACTCCTCTTGACCCCTCGCAAACATCTTTGGGGGTCAATTTTCATTTTACTTTTTGTTAGAGGAACTCTATTTCATGAAAGGAACATGCCTACCAATTTTCAAGCAGGATGATCAAGTAGTTTAAAAATAGAAATATTTATCGATTACGCCTCTTAATCTCCCGAAATTAAACTTAGTAGTTGATATTCGCGAAACCCATTTTGTAGCGGTTCTCTACTTTACGAAAGGAATCTGCTTATCAAATTTCAAGACTGTACGTCTAACAGTTTAAAAATGGGGATAATTGTCTATAACGCCACTTGAGCCCCCGCAACGCCACTTCTGGGTCTGTTTTCACAAAACCCATTTTGTAGGGGAATTGCCCTCTATGAAAGGAATCTGCTTAGCAAAATTTGAAGACTGTGCGTCCAATTAATTAAAAATGCAAAAAAAAATTATCAATTACGCCCCTTGAACCCCCGCAACACCACCTAGGGGTCAATTTTCACAAAACACATTTTGCAGTGTATTTCTATCCTATGAGAGGAATCTGCTAACCAAATTTCAAGACTATGAGTCTAATAGTTTAAAAAAAAGAAATGATTATTTATATCTGCCCTTAACCCCCCCCCCCCGCAAAACCTCTTGGGGGTCAATTTTCTCCAAACCCGTTTTGTAGCGGATATTTACTCCATGATAGAAACATTCCTACCAATTTTCAAGCAGGTAGGTCAAATAGTTTAAAAACGAAAATATTTATCTCTTACGCCACTTATTCCCCTGCAACGCCACTTAGAGGTCTGTTTTCACAAAACCTTCTTATAGCTGATCTCTACTCTATGAAAGAAATCTCTTTATCAAATATAAAGATTGTGTGTCTAATAGTTTAAAAATGGAAATAATTATCTATAACGCCCCTTAAGTCCCCTCAACGCCACTTGGGGGCAATTTTCACGAAACCCATTTTTAGCGTATCTCTACCCTATGAGAGGAATCTGCTTACTAAGTTTCAAGACTGTACGTCTAATAACTTAAAAATAGGAATTTATAACGCCCCTTAAACCCCCCGCCCCCGCAACACCCCTTGGGGGTCAATTTTCCCAAAACCCCTTTTGTAGCGGATATTTACTCCAGGAAAGAAACTTACCTACCAATTTTCAAGCAGGTAGGTGAAGTAGTTTAAAAACGGATATATTTATCTATTACGCCCCTTAATCCCCCGCAACGCCACTTAGAAGTCTGTTTTCACAAAACACGTTTTGTAACTGATCATTATTCTACGAAAGGAATCTATATATCAAATTTAAAGACAGCACGTCAAATAGTTTAAAAATGGAAATAACTACCAATAACGCCCCCTAAGCCCCTGCAACGCCACTTGGGGGTCGATTTTCACCAAACTCATTTTGTAGCGGATCTCTACTCTCTGAAAGGAATCTGCTTACCCAATTTCAAGATTGTACATCAAGTAGTTTAAACATGGAAACAATTATTATTAAAGCCCTTAACCCCCCGTAACGCCCCTTGCGTTTCGAATTTCGGAAAATCCTTTCTTAGCTGATGTCTACTCTATCAAAGGAACATGTCTACTAAATTTCAAGTCTGTAGGTTGAATAGTTCCAGAGATTTCGTGATTAGTCAGTCAGTCAGTCAGTCAGTCAGTCAGTCAGTCAGTGAGTCGCTTTTCTCCTTTATATATATATATATATATATATATAGGCAATATCTTCTAATTATTAGCGACCTAATCTAATTGATTCCTAATTGACAAATCGTCAACTTTAATATTAAAGTAGTCAGCTACGAAGTATCCATGCCTCACTTCACTTTTAATCAATCACTGCTACCCGTGGCTGTCTAACCTCTCCAGAAAAAAAAAGTTCAGGTAAGACCTTAAAACTCGCCCCGACTCCTCTCTTGGTGTTACGGTAAGTAGGGCACCATTGTAAGGGATGAGCTAAGTCATCCCTTAGTGTGAGAGAGTCGGAAAGATAAGCCATAATCATTATAACTTCAATTTATTTTCAGTTTTGAACAATCACACAAATTCTATTAATCAAAGGTAAAAGATGCACCCAAATACCAAACACGGAAAACAATAGCAAGGCTGACGAGACACGAGAAAACATTAAATTATCAGATCACTTACATTTAGGCAATATCTTCGGATTCTTAGTGACCTAATCTAATTTCTAAATGACAAATCATCAACTTTAATATTACAATAATCAGCTAGGAAGTATCCGCGCCTCACTTAAAGTTTATGCTAGCTGTAGCAGTCTCCATAACCTCTCCCTCATTAACTCGAAAGTTTACTCTTTATATACAAGTCTTAATTTACATATTCACATGTTCTTCTTCGAAGGAAGGCTTTCAATAGATTACATTTTAAAGAACCATATATATATATATATTTCCCCCCAAGAAGAATGTTAGAATAATTCGATTGAAGCATTTTTCTGTCCTAAAATACATTTCAAATTCGGCTTAAGGCAACTGGGTACAATCTTTACAATTTTTTTTAATTTTTAATTTTTGAAATTTGGTTTTCATTGTATTTAATAAAAGCCATTATTAAGTAATAAATCCATATAATAAATTTCAAATTTATTGCAAAATGTTTACAAAATTTAAATTTTTTAAAGATTTTTTTAACATTTCTTAAATCTATAAGACTTTTTATCAAAATGCCTTATAACAACCTACATAAAATAGGGCATGAGTTTTTTATACTGCTACGCATTAATTTTATATTAATTTTTTCGTTGCGAAACGAACAAAAATTTTCAAAAAAACAACAATTTTGACTTTGAAATTTTTTAAAAAATTAATGCGTATTTTAGAGCTAACTCCATGCGCAGTTTTACAAAATATACATTTTAGAACTTTTATAAAAAAATTTCACATCTCTACTTCAATTATCAAAGAAAATTTTTTTTAGGGTTTTAAATGATAGTATATGATTAAAAATTCAACATGGAGAAATATCAGTTTGAAGTTTTCATTCCATGAATAGCATGGTATAATATTCATCGAATAGGCTGAAACTTTTATGAAATGTTAATTAGCTTATTTAAAACTGCTTAACATAAGAAAATGCAAAAATGTGGAACAATTAAACAGTATACTGACATAATGATTATATAGAAGAAAACAAATGAAAGATCAATATTTCTAAAATATCTTAATAATCATAAAAAATAAATATACACATACCTCAATGCTAATTCCACGTGCTCAGTTTACAATTTAAGTAATGCACAACGTGTGCAAAAGATGTTTATTCCTTTATTTTTGTATTTCCATGCTTTTAAAAGCCTTCGCATGTTAAATATTGTACACGAATGAAAGCAAAATCAAATAACCATTTAAAGGTAAAATGTATCAAAATCGAAGAACTGCATCTGTGCATTTGTGTAAATAAATATCTTAAAATTTTTTAATAATAATTGTGTTAAGTTTCACATGCATGGGATGTATATATATCACCGAAAACAAATATATAAAAATGGAAGAGTTTTGCTATTCTTTTCAGAATTAGATTTTTAATTTTCTGGGTTATCAAAATGAGATTTAGTTTTTGTGCCTTGAGAGAATCTATTTTGAAGTTTTAATTTCATTCATATTAATATCATAAAAAGCACGCACGACTTTTAAATCTTGACCACAAATCCATTTTCTCTTCAATAAACAATACACAAACTAGAATTCTTACATAAACTGCACAATTCTTTCTTGAAATGATTTGTTACTGCATATGTAATTTTACATATGTTAGTCTAATTTGCGTGCAGTAGAAAAATAATTAATTCATTTTCTTACTAGGAACTTTTCTAACAGATGATCCGAAAAGTGTGCGTGGCAGATTCGCTTAGTCCGCTGTCCAGCATCAGAAATTGTTCCATTACTTAATAAAAAATGCAGGTAAAGCTTTGAAATTTTGCAGGCGTGTTTATAATGATTGAAGGTATCATATAAGCCAATAAAAATGTCAATAGTTTTAGGATTTTTTGGGTACCATTTCATCTTAATGGCAACAAAAAAAATAGCTTGAGAATTATTCGAATAGTTAAATTACTTCAACTAATCAACTATTTGGAATTTAGGAAAACACACAACTTTTGGGGTAGAATGTAACCCAGAAGTTCAAAGATTTTCCTCTTAGGCTATAAGAACTACAATTAATTGTGCTTGATAGGCTGAATTCTCACAAACCTAATCACTGTCTCTTTAAAATTAAACATTTCTTTTAAATAATATTTATGTCTTCAAATAAATATCCAGTCTCGTCTCAAAAATTTGAATAAGACTTAATTTCAAAAAACTAATTACAGAAGTTTGTCCTAACATATTAAATTCATTTTATTCTGTGCTTAAAGGCTACTTTTGAGACAACTCTGTACAAATTTCCTTAAAAGCAAATATTCAACTTAAATATTCCTGATCTCTTATCCTTCGAAAATAGGTGGTTATTCAAGCACATTAGCAATTATCTCGGATCTCTATAGAAAAGCACTAAATACTCTTTGAAATTTCAGAATTCTGACTTTCTGGATCAGCTAATTAGAACATCAAGAATTGGCTAGAATTCTTGATTTCCACTTACCAGTAACTTGTATCCTTTGTAAAGCAATCGTTTCAGTAACTTTCTATATAATTGGCATCTTAATGATAAGGACACTCGAAACCTTGAATATCTAAGAGCTTAGAACTGCTCAAGCGAATTATTGGACAGTCGCATGTGACATTCGGAATAATTTTTAGAAAATATCCTCGATTATCTGAAGGACACTGATGATATAGAGCATCATTTGAATAAGCGATAAAAATACGTAATCTAACGGAATTCTTATATTATATGCGGAATGAATGTTTCCAATAACATTTACGTATAAAAGTGCTATACCTATTGAAGATATAAAATAGCTATAATAGAAATATCATTTAATTGGATTGATCTGTCTGAAATAAAGCTTTATTTCGATGATTATTAGAATGTCAAAATGCAGACTTTTCCCTGAGATGATTATTAAAACATTCAATTGCTTATAACATAGATGAACTATTTTTCGAAACTCTTATTAAATATATTTATTGATACATTTAATAAAAACTGTTTCAATATTTCACAAATTTTAAAGAGATTAAAGAAAATAATATTTAAATGGTTTAGTTATTTGGAGTAATTTTTTGTTTGCTGTATTTTTTTAAATAAATATTTATTGACCTTTTCTAATGGTCTGAATTGAATTAAACGTAAAAAGGTTTCTTGAATAATTCGGGGCTACGTGAAAAGTTTAAATACGGAAATGACGATAAGTGGTAGAACTCTATGAATCTTGAATTAAGAAATAAAACTTAGCAAGTCTCTTAAAAATAAAATCCTGGAGATACTGAAATTTTTTTTTAGTGAATGGTGTTTTTTGAAAAATGTATAAAAATTGGCTCACCAATATAAGTTCTAAAAATCACTAAAATACAAATACAATTAAAAATTATTTGAACGAAAAATTCTTTGAATTATTTTTTTTCTAATTCCTCCTCGTTTAATTGGAGGATATGGATAAAGCTTAAGCATATCACAAACTCAACCATTTTGAATGCCCTCGATTTTTTTGGAACCTTTATAAAGGCGCGAATTAATTTTATATTGTTAAGTATCAAATAATGACTATTGCAAACGTATGGAAGTTACATTAAGAAAAAACTAACTCGTTTTTTACTTTTTAAAAATTTTATTTCATAAATATGAACTTTATATATAACAGAAAAAATATTAATAAAAAGAAACGAGTCTTACAGTAGTCGCATATGATGTGTAACATCTGACTTGTTATCATGGTAAATACGCAATAGTGACTTTAATCCTGAAAGAAATGAATCGGTTATGACTGGAAATAATTTTCAATCGAATAATTATATCATTAATGAAAATTTTATTTATTTAACACAAGGAGTAATGCAGTTTTTTTATCAAAAATATTTTTTATTGTTCAATTTGGGGAAGAGCAGAGACAATAGATTTATGAAAACTAAAGTATGACACATATACTTGTGATTTCAAAGTATTTAAAAATCGTTGTAAAACGCCGTCAATAATAGTACCACTGTTAGTTGTCGAAACATTTCGATTAGTGTTCATTTCGAGCTTGAGTTCATTTTTCAAAAAAGCTATGAGCGGCTCAGCTTCTGGCAAACTGAAGTTTACGTTAAAATCACCACTCAAAATTATGGGAAACGAGTGATAGTTTTTTTTATTTTTAAAAGAGCAGAACCACCTTCGATATACGGTAAAAGTACAAAATGCAGGAAATTTGTAATTTTTTTTAACTGTTTGATTCGGAGAAATGTATGCGACCACCAAAATGACAAGACTTGCCGGTATGCGCGGTAGGCGAGCTTCTTAATTGCTACTACAGTTAGACCCCCAGACGCGGGTAACGAAGAGACACCGTCAAGCGCATGCTTAAAAATTAGAAATATTAGAGAAAATCAAAAAAACCCGTTTACTTAATTAGTTTTTTTTAATCGAGAAATTTGTTTTAATCACAATTAAAAATATTATATTGACAGCGACAGGAATTAACCTCAAAGTATGAAAATGATAAGCGCTTAAATATTTATTCAAATAATTCCATATTACTTACTGTTATTTTTTTAAGAATGATGAGCTTTGTCAGACGCTTAACAAGAAATATAATTGTTAATATATAGTTTACACATACATAAATATATCCTCAGATTTCACGCACAACGAGCCCTGAGACTTTGATATTTGAGCGTAAGAATCACAAGTTTATTCTGGATGAAGTCTAATAAGACTTACTGGTATGTGCGGTAGGCGGGCGTCTTAATTGCTACTACAGTTGGACCCCGAGCGAAGAGGCACCCCAAGGCGCTGAATTGGTCAAATCAAACAGCGCGCGCTTCCCCCCCGACTTTCTGTTACGCATTTCCGTCCCTTTTCACGAAATCACTCCAACAAATATCCAGAAACCGAGAGTAAAGATGTTACACATCAAAAAGCAGCTAATAACAGTAAGATTTCTTATTAGACTTTTTTTTTTTAATTTTTAAGAAAGCAGGGAAATATTGCACATACATGACCTATTTTGAAATTTCCAAGCTAAATTTTAAAAAAAAGATTTTCCCCCTTACTTATATATTAAATCATGAAAGCGTTAATATAGAAGACACAGCACTATAGACTTAGCATACAAAAATTTATCATTTAAAACATCTACAACAACTAAAATATTTTAAAATGGGTATACAGTTTTTGTAAAGGTTTTTTAAATATTAGATACAGAGGACAAACATGGTGCTTTAATGTAACTTGTATTTCCAACATTATAAAGTCTCCAATTTGATTTCCAATGACAAATATAATTAAAGTTCTCTAAAATAGTCTTTATGACCAGAAATGGCCACTTAAATGTTTATTTACATCTTTCCAAGCACTAGTTTTGCGAATGCCACTGAAGACAGATCTTGGGAAGAGTTAAGCAACCTATTATTTCTTAAAATGCAATATACAGTCGGACTCCTATTTAACGAATTCATCAGAACTAAGCACTTTTTACGTACATTTGGGGTTATTCGTTACATTGGGGTCCAAACAAAATATATTTTTTTTGCCCTTACCTTTCTGAAATTCTATAATAAGCAACTATGTAAAAAATAAACATAGTTAAAAACTATATACTTTTTATTGGTCAGCTAAAAATACTGTTAATGAATTATTACACTACAGTCAACTGGACATTTAAAAACGTTATAAAGTCTGAACCCCTATTTCATGAAATTAGTTAAATAGGGGTTCAGTAACTGGTTCAACTGGACATTTAAAAACCCTAACCAATAGATTTTTTGGCATTCTTTTCGATTCCTATGTTTTTTTGTTTCGAATTTTCTGTGTAGAGAGGAAAATACTGTATCATTTACATCCTGCAGCATGAGGTATGTTTTACAGTTTCGAAATAAAGTAAAACATTAGAAAATATAACAGTTAGATAGTATTTTCATGAGCAACTTTTGTAACAGAATCGCTATTCATTGGCACCGATAAATTAAAAATTGCCTCAAGTTCTGTTGCAGAGATAGGGAATTCATCACCACGTGTTACATAATCGTTAACATCTTAAAATATCCCCTACGTTGTGGAGTGAGATGAGATAAAAAAGGAATTTCCTATCCTATTCAAAATTCTCATGATGGACAACACTCTTGACTCACCTGTCGCTGTAAAGTTTAATAATGGTTTGCATCCTTTCCTGTCAAAATTTGCTTTTAAAAAGAAAAGTATTTTTCTATTTCGAACAAAAGAAATATGTCATTTGAAAAAAATCTGATTTTTTTGTAAAACAAACTAATAAAAAAACTACAGAAATTTTTCGTTAATTCTGGTCTATTATTCATTAAATAATGGGTTTTTGCCTCCCTTTTAACCGGGGTTAGAGAAAAATTCATTAAATCACGAAATTCGTTAAATAGGGGTCCGATTGTATATAATGTATCATTAACTCAGAAAGTTTACCAAATTTAAGTATTTTTTTAGTGAGCATTAACCGATTTCAAAATTAAGAATGCATTGCGAGTTAATATTTTTCCTACTATCGGTTATGGAATTTTTGAAATTTAAAGAAAAAACTTTAAAAAGAAAAAAACTTCTAGTTATTATAAATGAAAACGTATGCACACGAATTGAAGTATGTAGTCAGTATGTATGAACACGGAAGTATGAAGTTATGAACGCATCATGAATTCCTTTGTAGAAAACTCATGAACACAAATGCAGTTACTACATCCGCTAAAACTTCGAGGAGCTTAAAACAAAGACTTATATTTTTATTTCAATGTCTCTATAAGGTATATTCTTTATTATATGTTCAATGACTGATATAAAGGGAAGAAAACCCTTGAACACATGCTTTAAGCAGACCATTTGCGGTTTTAAAGCGATTTGAAAAATATTTTCTGAAACAAACTCATAAAGGACATAAAAATACAATTGTAATCGGTTGGCTCAGTTTTTTTTGCTTCTTCTAAAATGTAATAGTAATGACACTTATGTATTATACACCAATGCCAAATTTCACTAAATCAAGAAAGGTCTCCAAATGCTGTCAATGATGTGGGAACAATTTTCCATTGTTGGCTGCATTTTCGTGACGCCTTTCCCTTAAATAAATTGGGTCGACATTGTAATATGTAAGTACTTGACTTATATTAACCAAACCCCATGCCCGAAATTCCAAGCACAATAACCGGGGAAGATATTTAATCTTGGTCTGAATACTCGATGAGACTATCTTCATGTAGAAAAACGATGAACTACTACGATAATTGGTGATTATATATATCCAAAAGAATAATTCACTGTTAAGTGTAAATATGTTTATGGTATATCTACATTTATATTCTTTTGGCAGGTATATCTTGTTTGTAATATATTATATACTTATTTGATAAGTGATATTCTACGTTACTATTATAATTCCTTTTGTTTTGCACCTGAAGCCATTTTAAGAAGGTTTGGGAAGTTATTGGAGAGGATACTTTTTCATTTCACCGGCGCATGTGATAAATTCACCAAAAATGATACAACCGATGCCAAATGGAATATTTTAAATTGAATGGAATAAAAAAAATTAAGCGATATGAAAATACTTATTCCTCGAAGTAATACAAAATTTTTAGAACTAATGTTTCTGTCAAAATTTTTTTTTTTTTTTGCGTATATTGTGTGTTGTTACCAATAAAACTTGCTTGACGAGTTTTGAGCTGGCGAAATGAAAAAGTATCAAATAGAGTACACGTATATAGTCACTCAAAAAGTTCTTCAAAGTTTGCTAGAACAAGAAAAAGTTTTGATGGAAATACAAAAATATTTCCGAATGAAGTGGTACTGCTTTTAAAAGAACAAAAAATGTTTCAGTTTTAAAATTTGTTAGCAATAATGCTGCGCATATAATTAATTGTTTAATTTTATTGTTTTATTTCACTATCTGACAAGATATGTTAAATGGAATAGAGTAAAAGAAATATAAATAGTTTAGGTGAAAAAATAAAATAAAATAATTTACAAAAAAATACATACAAGTAAAATTTGTGTTTCAAAAGAAATTTAGCGGGAATGTCTATTCATAGAGTACTTAATTGGTAAAGTAGATTAAAAAATTGATATTTTAGACTGATTCATAATCATGACTTATATAAAATATAAACATTAATGATTTATGAATGATAGGCTAAAGTGTAAAATAGGTTGAAAGTTTTGCATTTGGATTGGCCTTTGGATTTGGCGATGTTTATCTAGATACCAGAATGAATTCGGATCTTCATTACTTCGATTTAGCTTCATTACTTTCCGAACACCTATTGCTACATATAGGTGATTTGGCGTCTGATTTTGGTCTCCAAAAAGACTTCACCAAAGGACCATCTATTCTACACTTTAAGAGAATAATGTATAAATAAATACCAGAAAAAACTCATAAGTCAACAGTTTGTGAATTAACTATATCACACAGTTCACTTTTTTCTTTCTGACGGGACTGTGGATAGATCAAGACCATTGCTTGCAGACCTAATAACATCCCCCCCCCGAGAGCTAGCATCCCTTTTTATTGCCTCAATGTAATTTTGAAACCCACTTTCCTCCCCAGAGGGAGGCATCTGAGCATTGACGATGAAAAACTGCACTAGGAATTTAATTTTGCCGAGAACACCCAAGCCAAACAGACACTCTGGGGATGCTTAATATGCCGCACAATAACAGGACATGTACACTGTCGATTTTTTACATCATGAAAATCCACCGATTCGGGTCGGTGCCAAACCTACTACGTTACCCCACCGCCATATCAGTTAAATGTGCAATAATGAAAAAGAGCAAATAAATGTACCAGAGATTCTAAATATAGGCTGGTACTTACGTACTATCGCTACAATTCTAACGTTGAAGATAACTCGCCAAGTTGGCAATCCCAATTTCGCATTAATCGTGCGTGCTGAATTCGCAGCCAAGTGCTTCGTTTCATATAATGTCGCCAATATGGTTATGATAATACGTAAGTACCCATAGGCAAATAAACAAGAGCTTATAATGTGTACATATTGAAGTATTCAAATGGGGAAAAAAGAATTTTTCAATTTTGCCATAAATTTGAGATGAAAAGGTTGAAGCATAGTTTTTATGCTCGAATCACAAACGAATTATAATATTATAAATATTAAAAAAAATAAAAAAAAAGATCAAACTTTTTCCCGATCTAATCCTTTCAAACTGAATATCTTCACTCAAAACATATTCATGGTGTAACATAATTTATAAATGAGAAAATGAAAACTAATATTAATTTTTCATAGTAATAAAATCTATAATAATAAGAATGGAAGAATAATGCGATTTGTTCGGTTAAAGTGTAGTTAGGGGATTTTCTTTGGATTTCGCAATTTTTATATAGATATTATGGTGAGATAACGAATTTATTCTGGCTTCCGGATATCTATCACTAAGTGGAGTAGCTTGGCGATCGTTTCTTGTCGTCAAAAGAAATTGACATCGCCAAGGAAAGAAATTGACATCGCCAAGGAAAGAAATTGACATCGCCCCCCCCTATACTACACTTTAACCATTTGTTCAAATTAAATACACACACATACAATACATATTTGAAAAATATATATATTTCTTACTTGAGATAGGAAGCAGAAGCAAAAATGAATGAACATTCCACAACTTGCAATTATTTTCTTGTTATTTTCATAAACATAGCTACTCAAGCAAAAACATTCCATAGAAATTACATTATTTTTCATTTAACAATCATTGAACAACAAATATATATATATATATGCTCTGACAAATTTATTAACATAAACTGTAAAATAAACGAAAGAAAGCATGAGATAATCGTCTGCATGCAGTGTAAAGAAAACATAATTGAAACAAAAAAAGCAAAAATAGTTAAAATACTGGAGAATAGATCAAATTTAACCTCTGTCATTAATAAAATTTGCAAATATACACATTTTGTTTAGTAGGTTATCAATACTCGAAATAACTCATAAGTTTTAAGATTCACGTAAAAAAAAAGTATTTTGAAACAAAATATAGTGACTCAGTTTTAGAACATTAATGGTTATCAACTTTAAAAAATATATACTTTTGACTATTTATCAATTTAAGCACATTTTTAAATATTAATCTTTTTAATTTTTAATAATAAATTTTATTATTATTTTTTACTGTTTGTATTTGTTCATTATTTAGTCGTAAAATTTAGAATTGTATCCATACTGCTATTAATATTATCAAACGATATTTTTTGTTCTGATTCTGGCAACTTGTTAAAATAGTTTTTGATGTAAATTGTTTTTCGAATATTGGTTTCGAAGTCTGTTAAATTTTAAAAATAAGAAAAAAGGAGTTTTTTTTATAAACAACTTTTTAGTAATTCAAGTATATTTAGTGTCGTTTATCCAATTCATAAGAAAAAGAGCCAACAAGAAAATGTACAACGTTTAAGGTAAGAATAAATTTACACTGATTTACCTTTAGTTGTTCATAATTTTAAAAAAATAATAATTCTTTTTATTCTACGTAACTTTTTAAAACTTTATTTCATATTTTTTAATGAAATTCTTAAGATATAAAACAAAACATCTATAAATCAAAAGTCAATTAATAATACTTCATCGACAAGTAATAATACTTTTTTATGTTACCTTATTATAGCTTATAATTTTTTCTTAGATTTATTTTGATGATTTAGAAGGCATTTTATTAATATTTTGGGTACTTACGTATTATATCAACAATCGCCAACTCTATTGATAACTCGCCAAGTTAGCAATCGCGATTTCCTATGTGTCGTACGCACTAAATTAGCAACTATGCGCTTCGTTTCATATTGTATAATGTCGCCAATAGATTACGATAATACGTAAATACCATATTTTGCATGCATTATTAGATTGTTGAACATTTGTTTCTGCTTCAGAAAACTTTTCTATGAATGAAATTATGATCTATACTCTAAAAACGTTGACTTTCAATAGCATTCGCCTGTATGAAGAACTATACCGTTAACCAATTTTGCCGGATCAAAAGATGTCTCCAAATGCTGCGATATATAGCCAATTATGAAAAACGTTTTTTTGTCTTTCCGAGTACATTAATAATACAGTAGTGGCCAAAATTGTGGACACTTTTTAAAATTGTTATGTTTCTTAAGTTTGTACGCTTATAGAAAATTTTACGTTGCACAAAATGCAAAGTCTTTGATATCATTTTAAAGAAAATCCGATTTGGAATTCAATTACAAAAAACAAAATGTTGATGCAATGCAAAAACAGTTATTCTGCAATAACTATCGATATACATTCGATATATACTGAAGATAGCAGTGATTTATCAATGTTTAGTGGGATAGTTATTATTTTTAATTACAGCTTCACATCGATGTTTCATTGAGCTAAAAACAGTTTTAAGGACTTCAGTCGTTATTACATGATGCCAGGAAATAATTGAATTCTCTATTAGTTCTTCATTATTTCATGGATACCTCATTCGGACAAGAGTTTTTAGCTGTAATTAACAAGAGCTGTAACTAAAAATAATGGCTACCCCACTTAGCACTTATAACTCACTGCTATTTTCAGTATCTAATATATATGTATATATATATAGTTATTGCAGCATAACTTTTTTTGCCTTGCATATATTTGAATTTTGTTTTTTTTATGTATCGAATTTAGTATTAAATTCTCTTTAAAATGATATAAAACACTTTGCATTTTGTGCAACGAAAAATTTTATATAAGCATACAAACTAAAAAAAATGACAATTTAAAAAAATGTCCACAATTTTGGCCACCACTGTAATGGCGATAGCATTTGGCAAAATTATGGAATTAGTGATATCTTTTCGTTTGGCGAAATTAGTTGACGGTGTAATACATAAGTGGAAACGTTCTTTAAGCTATAAATAATAAAAGGTATACGGATTTTATAATCATATATTATCAGATTTGCTTTTTATTGATGGAATAAAAACGTCATAAATATATCAAAATTTTTTTCATTAAAAAATTTAAAAAAATATAATTTATTCTTATTGAAAAAAATTACTTACAATTAAACAGAACACAGGAAATAACTTGTAAAGGAATGTGAAATAATTTGTTACATTCCTAGAGCAACTTCCTTTATACATTGAGATGAAATAATTGAAATAACTAAATCGCCTGGTTCTAATGTAAAGAAGAAATAGATAAACAACAAAAAAAGAGGACGTTTTTACAAAAAAGAAAACTGACACAGTATTACCTTCAAAAAAAGAACAATTTAACGAAATTAACAAAGCAAATAAACATCATTGGTGGTAAAAAAGAAAAAAAAATACGCAATTAACACTCTAGTTTTTCTTACGTATTTCTTTTTCTAATGATAATTGTATTTCTTAAAACTCAAACTCAGTTTCATTAACTTTTTTTATATTTTAATAAAAAAATAAAAAATATCGTATTCTAGCTATGTTTAAATATATTGTATTTTTAATGTCTTAGCAGATCTAATGACAAACACAAAGAAATGCAATTAAACAACACTACAGTGAAAAAATATTGCATTTGACAATACAAAAAATATTCAATATTAAAAAAAATACATTATAATTTCGAGTTCAAATTTATGGTGGGAAATGAAACAAAATTCACAATAAATCTTAAGTTGTATCTTTCTTTCATTCATTTGGGTTTTATTTCTTCATGTAAAATTTTATAAGGGAAATCGCGTACGTCTAAATGAAGTATTTTAAATGTATAATAGTACTGAAACAAAAATTAGATTGCTTATGAATAAATAAAAATATGAATAAATAGTAATCTATAAGAAGGGGAAGTGGATTCGGCCTTTCATCTCTTCAGTGGGTTGATAAATGAGTACCAAGCTTACTTGGAAACTGCACACTGGGGGCTTCGCGTCAGACTGACCACTTGACCGAAACATCTGCACATGCACACTAGCACCTAAGGTCATGAAAACTGAGATAGGCACAGTAGGCATTGGCCCTCATGGGCTGTTGCGCTACTGAGTTCAGTTCAGTTTAGTAATCTATAATAAATAATATTTCTAAATACATAATCATATTAATTTTAATCACATTACAACAACAGAAATTAAGAATGATGTAAAAAAATTAATATAGTAATAAAAATATAAACATAAGCATAATAATATAAAAACCAAGTATATACAAAACAAAATATGACAATAAAAGGACAAAAAGTATAAATGCAGTATAATCAAAATGTTACAATTAATAAGATAATATAATTCCACAGCATTATAATCGCAATAAAATGAATTATTTGAATTGAACACAATAAACTACTTAAATTAATTAATTTAATTTAATACTTTATGAAATTAATTGAATTGAAGCATAAAATTATACTTATAAAACAAGCCCCATTTCAATAGAATTATAATTATTAAATTTATTATATTTTAAAATTTTTTAGTTTATCTTTGTCATTGTTATAACTGCAAATAATAGTAATATACAAAAAGTTGAAAAGGAAAACTACATATACTTTCGGTATCTCTTTCCGATGTTCCATAAAATTTCTGTTTCCCCGAATTTAGATGCAATTGTCTCCAATAGAATGGGAAAAATTGGAGAAAATTACAGGTCTCCGATACGCTCCTTAGCTCTGCTCTTTATAGGTAAACTTACCTTATTATTTTTAACAATCTGCTTCATTAATTCACTACATTAAGAAATGAAAAATTTAACTCTGTGCTTCTCAAAGTTTCAATATTTGTGACGCAATATATACGACTTTAACCTCTTAAGTACACTGGAGTATATAAACGTCTCCTCGGCCAAAACGTTATTTGCCCGGACGTATGTATACGTCTTTTCCCAAATACGATATTTCTGTGCTCTGTTATCCATAAAATTATT
>BMAO01005824.1:0-17180 GCA_019973975.1 Trichonephila clavata
TGTATTGAAAGATTCATAATATATTGCATCAAGTATTATATCAGAATTCAAGTATTATTATTTAATATACTTTTGTATATAATTTTAATTCAGTTCATAGCTAAAATTTCATAAAATTCTGTATATATAAATTTTATCCAAGTGATATTTAAATAATTCAAAAATTACTTTTGTTCATTATTATAAATTGTGTTACCAAACTTCTCAGTAGGTTAGAATATCTATTTTCTAAAAAGTCATATTAACATTTTTTACCATTTCTAATCCCTTGAAACATTTGAAATTTTAACAAGCTTTTTATTTTAACATTATTTTTAATATTGATACTGCTGGAGATGTGTTGTACAAAATTTGTTATATTATCTACTACTGTTCTAATTTAGGGATGGCTTAGATGCTAAAGCCAATTACTTACTTCATAAGCTGCTTTTGTCAAATGTGGGCAAAAGACCAATTGTGTGGGTTACACACTCTATGGGTGGTAAGTGTTAAAAGATTTTTTTTCTTGACAAATTTATCAAATCTTTAATATTTATCAAATTAATTTATTAAAGCTTTTATTTTATTTCTAATTTTTTACTCAGTTTCTGTGTTAAGCGAATCTTGTTGCAACTGGAGAAAAATCTGATAACAAATATTAACATAATGCACTTAATTTGATTTTACTTCTGTTTGATAAACAGGTATTTGTTTTTAAAAAAGTGTTTTCTTCACACCCTCTGTTATTTAATATGAATTATAAAAATTATTGATTTTCTTACTTTTTTACATTTTTAATTTGGGAAGAGTAATAACCAAAAAATTGGCCTTAAATTTTTCTAAAGCCATGCAATTACTACTGTCATATAATTGGAACTTGGGAAACTTTCCAGATTTGTGTTCTTACCTTTTTTTTTAATGTAAGTTATAAAAACCTTATTAACATTACTGTGTTGAAGAGGAAATATGGAATATATTCTTTATAAAAAAATACAGTGTTTGAAAAAGAAATTTGTAATATGTTGCCCTCTTAAGAATAATAAAGTCAGAATATATGATATTAATATTGGAATATGTGTTTCTATAATATTTGAAAGTGTTCAATTTCGACTCTTATTTTTAATGTTTTTAAAGTACAGATTTAATTATTAAAACATCCTGATACTGTCAGTATGTAATTATGTTTGTTTAAATAGCTGATTATTTCATATTTCATTATTCTGTGAAACTAATTTATTTCAGGTCTGCTTGTGAAACAAATTCTTGTTGAAGCTGCAGCAAGTAAAGATAGAAAAGTCAACGCAATTGCTCAAAAAACTACTGAGTAATTTTTTTAGTGTTCCTCATAAAGGAAGTGATTTAGTCAAACTCTTCCAATCGATTCCTTATATTTTGAAACCTTCAATTGATATGAAACATCTTCAAAAAGGTTATAACTTAAGCAAAACTTTCATAAGTCTTTATTCTTTAATCTAATAAGTTTTTAAATAAACATTTTTCTGTCATTTATATTCAAAATTAGATTTATGAAATCTTAACAAGGATTTATGTTTGAAATATATGGTTAGCTTTGGAAACCCAACATTCATCTTCATAAAGAAAATTTTCAAGAAAAATGATTTATGATAATTTGTTTTTGAGATGTTTGATTTTCTGAAAAATTAAATGCAGTTTTCGACCTTTTAATTAGAAAAATTTGTAGGTCGAGTATCTGTGTTTTGTGTGTGTGTGTGAATATTGTACATTAGTCATAGTTAACATGGTTTTCTATTCATCAGTTAGGAATATGAGAAAAAAAAACTTGAAATCATGGGTACATACATAGATATAAAATCTTTTAATAAAATCCATGACATGCATTTTTGGAAGATATTTTATAATTGATCTGAGTGTTGTGGGAGATATCTATAATATCTGTCGAGAAAATGATTCTATTTATAATTTTCTTCAAAAATGAAAAAATCAGCTGTGTACTTAGTAAAACATGGTTGCAAGTTGTGATATTCAAATAGAGCTACATGTTTGTATTTTGATTCTTCAAAAGATTTGTTGTGTGTAATAACAGGACTGAACTTCAAAGTTTTGCTTTGGCATTATTTGGGTTGGAAGTTATAGTTTATTGAAATGGTAGTTCAGAGATGATTTCATCGTTTGACTGTGGACTTTATAGTTCCAATAGCTTTCGGTTTTTCCTTTTTTGTATAATATTGAAAATTAAAATATTTTCATAAGAAAAACCAATTCAAGTAGATTTTATTACATATGCAATTTGAATTCTTACTAAAGTCCTCATTGTTATATTAGTTTTAATATACGCCGTATTAGAACTTTAAAATCCTTACTTTTTGTGCTTGCTTTTTAAATTGGGTGCAAATTGTTTCATTAAAAGTTTTTGGCCTGTTGGCCACACTCTGCTAATAGTTTGAAAAAATGAAGTTCTTGTTCCTGGGGGAGTTCGAAAAATGCTTTCATAACCAGGGCTGAATGACATGTGCATTGGAAAACATGAGCTGCTCACATGTTCCCCTATAACCAACTGGTAGAGGAATTATGTGGCAGTGGATGTATTGTTATTGCTGGGTGGCACTGTCCTATAATAGCTGTGACGCTACTCTTATCAACTTATGAAAAGGAACTCAAAAGATGATTTTTCCTACTTCAAACTCTTTTGATCCGACTGTTAACTATTTCATAATTGTTAATGCTTTTATAAGCTTAGGTTTCTTAAAGTTTCTGTTATGTTTCATATGTTTTGTACAGTTAAAAAATTTAATCGACCTTTTTCTTGAGTTTGTCTGAATTTAGTGGATTGATGCAATACATTCACTAAAAACTTATACATGTTCCAGATTTTTGGATTTGGATATTGTGTAAAAAAATATAAATTGTTTTTTTTTTACATGAATTGAACTACTTTGTGAGATATATGTATATTAACATGACTTGGAGTACTTCTAAGTTGACGTGTTTGTGATTGATAGGAATAATGAAAATTGCCAGCCATTTATCATATATTTTATTCTAAAGATTCAAAAAATCGTTCCATACCCCCCCCCCCCAATCTATGACTAGAGTGGAGTCTTATTTCAAGCGTCGATAGTGAGGAGAGTCCGTTCTTTGTCCACATGGTTGCAGTAAGTCAGTCCGAAGTCAAAAGTAGGGGTAAAGGGGTTGTGTGAGTTGTACTGGGCAGGGAAGTTAATCCCAAC
Source organism: Trichonephila clavata (assembly GCA_019973975.1). Lineage (NCBI taxonomy): Eukaryota > Metazoa > Arthropoda > Arachnida > Araneae > Nephilidae > Trichonephila > Trichonephila clavata. The sequence continues at coordinate 3,189 of BMAO01005824.1, forward strand.
TGACATATAAAGGACTGGTGATTCATCATGCACACACACACATATATATATACATAAGTTGAAGAATATTAATCTGTAATTTGGCTGCAATTTCAAGTGGTGGAGCTAAGTGGTGGATTGATATATATGTAAATATGGTATTATTTTCATTAACTTCTTCTTATTACATTTCATTTTTATGGACATTTAAAGAAAAGGGGGGGAAGGGTAATTAGTTTTACAGTTAAATTTTAAATTTATTGCCATTATGGAAGTAAATATGATAGTTAGATTTTCAGGATGGCATAATTTTATTTTGTGTAATCATGATAGTATTTCTATGTCGTATGTGAAAAGCCTATGGTAGTTATATGAACTTGCTTCTCCTGCGAACTATTTTTCAAGTTTCACTAAACAAACTTCAAACCAATAAAGGATATTGAGTTATGAAATTAAATAATAATGCTATTTGGATTATAAAAATTCTGTAAAAAATCTCAAATGAAAATCTTAAACATTCTCAAACGACTGACAAACTTTCTTCGGGCTCAAAATATCTGGTGTTTTAGTAAATGATTGAAGCGACTATTGCTATTTTTTATGAGAGAAACAGATTATTATTGGCACATATTTTTTTAAAGTAAAATTAGTTTATTATCCGTTAGCTATGCTCTGAGAATATTTTGTGCAAAGGATTGTGAAGTTATGTGTATAATGTAATTTATCAAATCCATTAGTTTCCTTTAAACTAAATTCCAACTGTTTCAATGAAATTTTTAAGATTAATCATCATTAAAATTATTTTTTTAATTTCCTACTCTTCAAAAAACCAATGAAGCTTTGATAGCAATGAATGAATTAAATGAAATATGAAGTACTATTAAGTATGAAGAAATGTATAATATATCTTTCTCCTTCATTTGCATAATAATATTTAGAAAATGACAGTTAATTTTCTTCAATTTTTAAATATTTTTATAAGAAATATTATCTTTAGTAATGTATACTCTTAACATAAATTTTATTGAACTTCTTATTTAAAGTAATTATAAGTGTTTTTTACATAGTCCTTTTTTTTTTATTTCGATGTGCATTATCTTAAAAGTACTAAAATTTTAAATATATAACAGAGTACTTTATTATATTCTTAGGATCAGAAAAATTGTTATCATTGCATGAAAATTTAAAAACTTTGTGCATCAAAACCATATTCATGTACTAAGTTTTGGAGAATTAAAGAAGTCTAAGTGGGGTCTGACATATTCCATGTTAGTTACTGAGGATTCATCTGGTAAATATGAATGTATTTTTATTTCATAATTTTTAAATTTTAAACAGTTTGAAAACTATGAATTGCTTAAAATAAAAATGTTTGATTAAATGTAACATGTTTGAAGTTCAATATCTTCAACTCTAAAATTGGATTTTTTTCTAGTTATTTAAATATTTTGTAAGTTGTATTGGATATATTAGTTTCATGACACAACTTGTGGTAGTTTTATATTATTTTAATATAGGTATAAAATTTGCTGAGAAATTTAATTGTAGTAGAAAAATTATTGTTCAAGTTGTATTTTAAGAAATCATAATGCATCTTCATATTTTAAAAAAAATCACAATGTATTTTCATATTTTTAAAAGATCGCTTTGCGTTTATTTTTCAGATCCTGGTTTGGGTGAATTTTATGCTTTGCCTTTGGATCACCTCAGCACTTGCAAACCAGAATCTCAAGAATCTAAAGTATATGAAAAAACCATTGAGTTTTTGATTCAATGCATTCCACAATCCTCAGATTTTCTTCAATATTCAAACTTGGAAATAGAAATTTCAAATATTTTATGTCTGATTTAATTATAAAAGAAAAATTTTCAATGTCAAATGTGGGTTGATTATATTTATAAGAGGGCAAGCAGACTAATAATATTAATAAATCAAATATTTACAAAAGTGTTTTTTAATTATTAATGATTTACCAACTTTAAAAAGTGAAAAATTCAGAACTCTGTTAATTGCATCTACAAATAGTTATGATACTTTGAAGACCGTATTAAATGCATGGTAAAAAAAGAGCTGCTGTATTTAATCTATATATTCCTACTTTAATCGCTATATTTTTTTTTGGCAATCATTATAAAAGATATATTTATCTACTCAATTTTAACCCCAAGCTGTTTGATTTGGTGGGAACTAATATTCTATTTGTGGAATTAATCAATACTCTGTAATAAGAAATTTAAATGATAAATTATAAATATGCTCTTTATTATTGAAGAATGAAATATATACTCATTACCCACTATTTTGAGTACTTGCATGTGAACATATTTTTTTCCACATCTACAAAGAAAACAGTTGTACTTTGCATTTGAAATTGAGAAAATAATGTATGAATTTCTTATTCAATGCAGTGGAACAACATTTATATCTTATATTGATGTGCTTAAGTAAAAGAAAAATCAAGAGTCATTGATATTTTAATTATGTAAAACTTAGTGAAACTAAGATTGTGATAGGGAATGAGCTAAAAATTAATTTTGTAATTCTAAGAAAACTTTCAAATATATAATCTCAAATTGAGTCTACCTTAATCAACATTTTTACCTGTAGTTTTTTACTGGAATCAAGTGTCTATATTATTTTGAAAAACCTCTTGTCATTTTTACCTGTAAATGTTTCTATAGAGATGGGGGATGGTACTAAGCAAGAAAGTTAAATATTACATTTATTGAAATAAATTATAAATAGGATTTAATTACTTGGTTTTCCTCAGAGTTCTTAGAAAAATTTTCCAAAGGGTCATGTGAGCAGCTTTGAAAAGAAAAGGTACTACTAATAAGTACCCCAGAAATCAAGCAAATGATTCTTTTATTAACTATAAAAACGCAATGCAAGACGCCTTATGTCCGATAGGACGTTGGTGGATGTATATTTAAAAAATAAAGCACAAAACATAGAATATGCAGATGATTAACGTTTTGTGGTCAATGATTAAGTATCTAGAGCTTGGCGTATTGCAACACAGCATCTGGATGATGTGAAATGCTAAGGTAAAACTTCCGTGCAAATGTAGCCCTTTGACCCTCTTGGATTATACCACTATCTCGCTGACTGATTCTTATGCAACCATGCCACTATTTGAAACAACAGAGTTTCTTTGCGAGATGAGTAGCTGTCATTCCCCTATTGTGCCTTCTAGTTAAATCTGAGTGATTATCATCCTATCTTATGGTGGATCAGAGGCTCCCTGTAGATTTTCTTCTGGATATTGCTCTGGCCTCCATGAACTGGTTCCATAATCTAGGCACTACATTTCTGATTACCCTTTCCTTGTGTTTCTGACCCGAAACTTCTTTCACTAATCTTAATGTGATAAAAATATTTGGATATATTATTTAAATCTCAGGAAAAACAAAAGATTTCAAAAATAAAAATACATAATTACTTTTTTGCTGTTTCAAAGGAATGAATGTAAAGGAAGGAGAATTGCCGAAATTTAAAACTGCGGCAGGCCATTCTTTCTTCTAGTGGGTTACACAGACTAATTTTTATGGGAGGAGTTGTGTTTTTTTTTACAAAACCGTTGACGAAAGCACCAAGCCAGGGGCATAGCTACCGCTGTATCAACGATATGGGGCCCCCAACATGTGTAACTTTCAATAAGTTTTATTGTACGACCATTTTTATATATTTCCAAAAAGAGACCCCAGGGAATTTGATACAGGGCTCACTCAGGACTAGCTACGCCAGTGAGACCAATATATGGGGAAACAAAACAGAGCGCAGCCTGCACCCTAAATAAAAAAACTGGTCTCTTGTAGAGCACATTAAACTGTGCTATACCCTATAAGTCGGAGAAAAACATCTCTAAAAGAGTGCTTGATTGCCTCTAACTGCTACAGACTCTCACGTCTGTGTTTCATACTGTTTACCAGGGTCCTTATCAATCACTGTGGCAACCGCATCCATTCTTGCACAAAGGCACTCTTGATATCATCGATGGTTGTTGAACCTGGTCTTCGAGCTGCAATTGATCATCCAAAGACGTCCCATACGTGTTTGATAGGATTAATGTCAAGGGACATTGTTGTAACTCCAATTGTTGAATATCCGCCGATTGGAGGTATTCGTTCAGTAAGTGAGCCCTGTTTGGGCGTGCGTTATTGTCCATAAAATGAAATTTGGTCAATATTATCCATGGAATAACCTGATATAGGGTGCAAGGATCTCGTCCCTATACCGCTGACTTGTCAGAGCATACCTCTATCAAACTCATGAGGATTGGTATACCCGTCTGCAAAGATGCTTGCCTAGACCATAGGATAATCCTAGACCATCCTTTTGGATAATGTTAGATGGTCTATATATCAACTCCCTGGTTCTCTCGAGATGAGAACATGTCTCGAGTCACTGCCCAGACTGAATCGCAACTCATCACGGAGAGAACCCTCCCCCAATCATCCTCTGACCAAGACAGGTGTTTTCGGCAACATGCTGGACCGTCTTTTTGTGGTTCACATTTCTATTATGAACATAATAAAACCTAAATATCGCTCACAATTAACTGATATGCACCTAAAAGAAGCTAATTTTGTAAACCTCTTCAAGAACTAATCCTAATATAGATGACTCAATAAAAAAATACAAATTCAAAACCCACATTAAGCAAATATTGACAGTTTAATAATAAATTGAAGTTACATGGTTCAAGTTACTCATTCTTATTTTATACCTAACCTAACTAATTGGATCTTTAAAAAGTTTATTAACAATAAAACCTAAAAAAAGTTTGTATATTTTTCTTATCAGGGCCGCTTTACACCACCATAGGCCCTTCAAATTGTCATGCCCCGCTCTACTATTTCCAGAGCGCCCCATCCTTTTATTTTTACCTTCCAGTTTTGGTTCGTGGGAGATTTTCCCATTACTCTCTAGAGGAGGGTTGGGAGAATCCATTTCAAGTGGTTTAACTTTAGGTACTTGCTTTCATCATGAGCTATGGCCGCAGTTCCCGAATTTTTGTATAGTACTAAGCATGTTCTTTAGCAATTGCTATTTTACTGTCAAACCCTTCTGCCGTTTGAAGTAATAATAATTTTGATTAATTTACATTTTTCACCTACGGACTATTTTTTCTATTTCCCTAGCTGAAATCAATTATTTTAATTATCATAATAGCAATTATATCCTCGTGAGGGACTTCAATGCGAAGTCCCCTATCAGGAGGAATAAGCACACTAACTTTAGGGAGAAATACTTGAACTTTATTCGTGATAACAATTTGGCAAATATGCAACATACCGGAGATGGGAACGTCTTTTGTATTGGTAATTCGTATTTATCAATGAGATTCAATTCAATATATGATCTTACGAATGTGGAGGTAGTTTTGGAACTGGAGTCTCCCAGTCCGTGGCGCCATCTGTTTGTGGATGTCCAAGCAGCGGCATACACAAGATTGGGGTTTAGAGGTTCAAATCCCTCCCATGGGCCAACAGATTTTTAATTTTTATCTCATTAAAATTACGTCTCGGCGCCTTCAAAAGAAGTGTGTGCACTACTGTCTCAGAAGGAATTTACAAGATGAGATTATTTTTTAAACCTTAATATTGCCTAAGTAAATTTCTTCTGATATGGTTATTATTCAACTAAACCAGAGGTTCCCAAATTTTTTTGTCTCACAGACCCCTTGCCATGTTTTTTGGTTTGGGGTAGACCCCTGTTTAATTAATATTGAATTTTTTCAAATTTATCAACTTAAATGTCTTTTTGACAGCTGGTACTACAACTCCTACTTTAAAAGAATTAAATTTCGAACTGTAATGAAGTATAGAGTTTAAAATTTTAAAAGCACTTGTTAATTAATTAAATTAAAAGTTAATTTATTTAACAATTTTATTAATTAATTAACTAAGCAACAACTTATTTTAATGAGAGGGATGAACTCTGGCACATTACAATATCAAGTTTCCAACATTCGGTATCAATGTTGTCTGATTTAACCTTAAATCTCCTCTGTTAGTAGTGTCCAGTTTTTTTTTCTTTTGGATGTTGGAAATCGCGCTGAAATTCCTTCACACTAGCAATGAAAAACTTCCTCACGATATTCCATAAGTCGCGACAAATAACAGGTTTGACTTTTTAAAGCCAAAATTGATAACATCCATTTTGACTAATATTAACTAAGATTTTCGTTAGTGCTTATCAGTTCCTATTGTAATGTAAAATTTTTTTCAATATGACCATATGAATTCATTGCATACTGTGGTATTGCCATAGTCAAAGCATTCTCAACCTGGTTTCAAGATCTGAATAAAAGTGCATTTAAATGTTGAACGTAGGTTAAAACGTTCTGACAGATTGTCTGTGACAAATTTAAGAAGTTTGGGACCTCCAGTATTATACTTCTTTAGCTTAACTCAGGAAAAAAAAAGCTGAAATGGTTCTTGTTTTAATAAAATTTATGCTGTCACCTTCTAAATGCAAATTAATCTCATTATAAATTTAGGAAATAAATTTGTTAAATTGGTAAAATTTGGTTTCCACTTGATTGTAAATTTTCCTTTAAAATTAAAGTCACAATCTAATTTAATGAGAACCACTATCATAGACCCCCCAAATTGATTTTTGGCTGGTGTAGACCACTTTGGGAATCACTGAACTAAACTATCAAAAACTGATTCATTTAAATAACTAATAAATTAATCGACTAGAGACTCCCTTTGGCGTTTTTAATTTGAAGAGGGGCGTTGCCAGATCAGGTGTCGTCCTCGTCACTTGACCGAGATGTCACCAATAGACCTAGTGTTGCTTTATAGGGCAGCGTAAGGATTTTTTTACAAATACTAATTAAGCATGCAAAATAATTGACAATATCAAGTTAGATGAAAAATTTTGTCGCCTCTAAAACCTTAAAATGTAACTCGACGATGTTAAAATGAAATAGCACATAGAACACTTGCCATTATTAGCCGAATTGATGCATAATTACTTCAATCCGTATGGAAAAATCTTTTTCTTGCATTCAAATATTTAAAAAAAATTTTCGTGAAACAAAATATGGAATTTTGTAAGGAATACACAACAGCAGTTTATTTTTTAATTACTTTAATTTTATTAGAGTTAAATGAGATATGATGGTGATATACAAGCCATGTGCCAATACATCCTTCCATTTAACTTGTTAAGGAAATACTCAATCTATACTAATAAAAGAAAGAGCTTGTGTGTTTCAGCTGTTCCGGTGAAATTAAGCAACCCAGAAGTATGAAACTTGGCATGTAAGAAGCTATAGGTCGTTATGCTATTAACCTCGAAGAGTTTTTTTTTTAAATTAATTTTAGATTTTTTTAAAATTCAATTTCTATGCGATTTTTCAGTTAAATGGAGATATGACGTCATCAGCCATGCCAAGTCATTGAGAAAATTAATGTCACAAAATCAGTATGACCAGTATTCTTTTTCGAAGTAACTTTAGCTTCTATGTTTTTTCCTCTCCTCTAAGCCTGGCGTTGCACGGGCTTTTAAAGAGTGTATAACTTAATCCCCATGGAGAACTTCATCTTTCCCTCATGATGACAGAACTTCTGTGTGGGTGTGTACACGTACGATGCGAGTGCATGGCCCGGCATCGCTCGGGCTTTCTCGTTTAACATTTTCCCTTCCCTTCAATAAATCAGCACTTCCAATATTCTTTTTCAAAATTAGTTTGACTTCCTTATTTCTCCCCCCCCCGCCTCACTTAGCCCGACGTTGTACGGGTTTTTACCGAGTGAATTACTTAATCACCACGGGAATATCCTGTTTCCCTTAGGACGACAACACTTCTGTGGTGTGTACGCGTGAAATGTGAGCGATTTCCAAAAACAATGTCATTAAATTTCCCATTCTCGAAATTTGTTAACTTCTTTTCGTTGTAAGACGGGTTTCATTCCTTTTCATTTAATCCGGCGTTGCACGGACATATTCGAATGCATAACATATTTCCATGGAAATTCACCTGTGAAGTAAAAATTAGGACTACTTTTTAAAAATTCTTTAAAAAAAAGTTTTGGAATTTTATTTTTTAAATGAATGGAACTAAAAGAATAAGGCTTGAAGTTAATTAAGTGTAGAATATCGATTTAATAACACGAAAAGAAATTCATACTCAACGATTTAGAAATAATTTTCATAAAAACGCATCAGTTTTAACACTATTTTAAAAAATTCGAAAAAAATACAAATAATTAATTTAATAATAAAAAATAGAAACATTCCTTTGATTTTAAAAAAATATATTAATATTAATCCATTATCAATAAATACTAATAAAAAAATTCTACAGATAGCTCTTGAAACGTTTGGATGTTTGATTAAACATATGTAAGTGTTAAAAATCCACTTTTGGGGGAAAAACTAGTTATATGCTAACATTCACTTAAAAACATTCAAAAAGAAAATAAAGTATTTGATAAAAACATTTAATTTTTTAATTTTATAGTTTTTCATTCCACTCTGTGTTAATTAAATTATTTAAACACGTATCTGCGAAAAAAAGTATATTATACACAACTAACTTATTAATTATTTTCTAATAAAATTGATTAAAAATGCTCATTTAGCAATTAATTCTGACATACCATTTGCTTAAATAATGTCAGCACTGAAAATTAAGTAAATTTCAGATCAGTGGGGATGCAGCAAGTGAATTCAATCATTGAAGAAGAGAGAATTAATTTATGGGGGGTGGGGAAAATAAGCAGAAATGAACAAAATCGAATTCTCTAGATTCGAACCCAGACATAAGAAAGAATTAGATACTTTGCGAAAGCGACGCGCTATCCAACAACGCCACACAGACCCGTAGCGCAGAGTGAAAATAGGCAATAATAATAAATGGGAGGTTCAAATTGAAATTAATTTTTAATTGAGGGGATCCACAGAACTTAACGATTGAAAGATTTCGATTCACGATTACATTTAAATGTATAGCAAAAAATTTGTTGATATTTTAATAAAAAGCAATTACTAATAAGAATATTAATATGAACATAGCTTTTTATTTTCAAAGGAATTTATGCCTATTTAACTGACTATTTCCAAAAAAAATTTCGAAATGGGCAAATTTTCCTTTTTAATTTTTTTTACGGAATTATATGTCAAAAAAAGAAATACATTAGGCATTATTTTAAGTAAACTATAAGTTTTATGAAAGAACAAAAATTTCGATACTGATAAATATTTTAAATGAATCTCAGAAATGCATTTTATCATCATAATCTGACATATATGGTTATTTAATTTTGAAAATTATATAAAAAAAATTGACGAAAAAATAACTTTTTCACTCGCATTTTTTTTTTTTACTCGAGCTACTGATTTCCCCCTGTTTAAGGCAGAATTTTTTAGTGTAACCCTTGAGTTAGATGCGGTCGACGGCGAACAGGTCAAAAGTCTTTGCGCAAAGCTAATTTTCGACGCCAATGTTTGGCTAAATGTAAAATCGAGTATTTTAAATTATTTTAAAAATCATTACCTTCATTTTTAGGGCATAATTTTTACGTTAATGCTCTCAAACATCACAAACTATTTGCAAAAATAACGTACTTGAAATAAAAAAATGTACAAATTACTACTGTTTAAGTTATTTCTCAGAAAAACAGCAGTGTACGAAATCACAAAATGTTTTTTAAAATCCGTAATTTTGAATAATTTTTTCAATCTTCGTATATGTTAAGTATAATATTGCTTTACACACGGAAAAAGGTTTTGGTGAGATTACTTCCTTCATAAATGAGGAAGTTATTCAATGTGAAGTAAAAATTGGGACTACTTTTTAAAAATTCTTTAAAAAAAAAAAGTTTTGGGAATTTTAATTTTTAAATGATTGGATCTAAAAGAGAAAAGGCTTGAAGTTAATTAGTGTAGATTTAATAACACGAAAAGTAATTCATACGAAACGATTTAGAAATAATTTCATAAAAAACGCATAAAACTATTCTGATGCTTGATTTAAAAAAAAAAATCATTTTTTTTTAATAAGATAGTTTTTAGGAATCTAAAATAATTAAAATATTTTTCAAATTTTCATTAATCAATCAATCGTTACTTACAGTGAGTTAAAATGTCTCTAGAACGTATTTTTATCCTAAATAATAGGCGTATAACTTTTATTAACATAATTAATTTAATAATAAAATAATAGAAACATTCCTTTGATTTAAAAAAATATATTAATTTAATTCCATTATCTATAAATAATAATAAAAAAAAATTCTACACATAGCTCTTGAAAACGTTTGGATGTTTGATTAAACATATGTAAGTGCTAAAAAACACTTTGTTGGGAAATCCTACTTATAAGTACACATTCACTGAAAAAAACATTCAAAAAAAATAATACTATCTGATAAAAAATTTAATTTTTTTTATTTTAATTATAGTTTTCTTTCGAAACTGTGTTAATTAAATTATTTAAGCTCTTATCTGAAGAAAAAAAAAAGTTTTTTATACAAAACTAACCTATTAATTATTTTATGATAAAATTGATTTAAAATGTTCATAAGCCTTTATTAACATATTCACGTATAAAATTCAAAAAGAAAATAATACATGATAAAAATATATTTCAGAATGTTTCCTTTTTTTTATGATATATTTTTCTTATATCACCTTCTTCCATAAAGCAATCTTTAATAATAAAAAACTATCTGTTGTGTCCCGCGCCAAATATTTAAGGGAATTCCCCTTTTTACTACGTCAGCAAAGAACAAACGTAACCTTTCACGTCTTCAGAAAGCAAACGCAAAGTGACCTTGACGCAAAATCATGGTGTTTTTTATGAATTATTATGCCAAAAGAAATATACATTAATATATACATTAGGCATATTTTAAAATACAAATTTTATGAAAGACAAAAATTTCGATACTGATAAATATTTTATATGAATCTCAGAATGCATTTTATCATCTTAATCTGACATATATAGTTATTTAATTTTGAAAATTATATAAAGAAAAATTGACGAAAAAATAACTTTTTCACTCGCATTCTTTTTACTCGCCAAAGTTACTGATTTCCCCTGTTTAAGGCATAATTTTTTAGTGTAACCCTTAAGTTAGATGCGGTCGACGGCGAAACATATCAAAAGTCTTTGGCGCAAAGCTAATTTTCGACGCCAATGTTTGGCTAAATGTAAAATCGCATATTATAAATTATTTTAAAAATCATTACCTTCATTTTTAGGGCATAATTATTAAGTTAATGCTCTCAAACTTCACAAACTATTTGTAAAAATAACGTACTTTGAAATAAAAAATGTACAAAAACTATTATTTAAGTTATTTCTCAGAAAAAAAGCAGTTTACGAAAATCACAAAATGTTTTTTTAAAATCCGTAATTTTGAAGTAATTTTTTCAATCTTCGTATATGTTACGGATAATATTGCTTTACACACGGAAAAACGTTTTGTGAGATTACCTTCATAAATGACGAAGTTATTCAATGTGAATTAAAAATTGGGACTACATTTTAAAAATTCTTTAAAAAAAATATTAGGTTTTATTTTTTAAATGAATGGATCTAAAAGAGAAAGGCTTGAAGTTAATTAGTGTAGAATATCGATTTAATAACACGAAAAGTAATTCATACCCAAAGATTTAGAATAATTTTCATAAAAACGCATCAGTTTTAACACTATTTTAAAAATTCGAAAAAAATAGAAAATATCGTAATTTTACAAAAATAATTATACCGTATCGTGGCGAAATAAATGATCTTTCCGATTCTGTAATTATTTTTTGTCTAATTTCAACACCGAAAATTGATGACAATTTTAATATGGTGGAAAACGTAAGATTACCGCTCGCCGAAACGGAACGGAAGTTCTGCCAAGTAAACAACCGGCAAGAAAAAAACAATTAGGCATTTTAAGGTTTTAATTAATATTTTTTCAAACTAATTACAATATCGTAATATAATAGGCAATACGGCTTCCCCGGAAAAATTCCCGATCTTTTAGTACCTTTCGCGACTTTCTGCGTGGTGCGGTTCTTGAGAAGATAGACGCACATACATACATAGATAGATACATCTTCTTCAATTATTAAAATTCGAAGGTAAACAAACGTATCTATCTATCTATCTATCTATCTATGTATGTATGTGCGTCTATCTTCTCACGAACCGCACCACGCAGAAAGTCGCGGAAGGTACCAAAAAATCGGGAATTTTCTGGGGAAGCCGTATTGCCTATTTATATTACGATATTGTAATTAGTTGAAAAGATATTAATTAAAAACCTTAAAACGCCTAATTGTTTTACTACTGCTGGTTGTTTACTTGGCAGAACTTTAGTTCCGTTTCGGCCCAGCGGTGATTCGACGTTTTCCACCATATTAAAATTGTCATCCAATTTTCGTTGTTGAAATTAGACAAAAATTAATTACAGAATCGGAAAGATCATTTATTTCGCCACGGTACGGTATAATTTTTTTTGTAAAAACGACATTTTCTATTTTTGCGAATTTTTTAAAATAGTGTTAAAAAACTGATGCGTTTTTATGAAAATTATTTGTAAATCGTTGGGTATGAATTACTTTTCGTTTTATTAAATCGATATTCTACACTAATTAACTTCAAGCCTTTCTCTTTTAGATCTATTCATTTAAAAAATAAAATTCCCAACACTTTTTTTTAAAGAATTTTTAAAAAATAGTCCCAATTTTTACTTCACATTGAATAACTTCGTCATTTATGAAGGTAATCTCACAAAACCTTTTTTCCGTGTGTAAAGCAATTTATTCGTAACATATACGAAGATTGAAAAAAATTCCTTCATAATTACGGATTTTAAAAAACATTTTGTGATTTTCGTAAACTGCTTTTTTCTGAGAAATAACTTAAACAGTAGTAATTTGTACATTTTTTATTTCAAAGTACGTTATTTTTATAAATAGTTTGTGAAGTTTGAGAGCATTAACTTAAAAATTACGCCCTTAAAATGAGGTAATGATTTTTATAATTAATAATACGCGATTTTACATTTAGCCAAACAATGGCGTCGAAAATTAGCTTTGCGCCAAAGACTTTTGAAATTTTCGCCGTCGACCGCATGTAACTCAGGTTTACACTAAAAAAATTCTGCCTTATACAGGGGGAAATCAGTAACTTTAGCGAGTAAAAAAAAGTGAGTGAAATATTTTTTTCGTCAATTTTTCTTTATATAATTTTCAAAATTAAATAACTATATATGTCAGATTTAGATGATAAAATGCATTCAATGCATTTCTGACATTCATTTAAAAATTTATGAGTTTTAAAATTTTTGTTTTCTTTCATAAAACTAAAAGTTTACTTTAAAATAATGCCTAATGTATATTTTTTTTTTTTTTGACATATAATTTTCATAATAAATCGAAGAATTTGCCCATTTCAAATTTTTTTTTTGGAAATAGTCAGTTAAATAGGCATAATCCTTAGGAAAAAAAAGCTTGTTCATATTATATATTCTTTATTATTAATTGCTTTTTATTAAATATCAAAAATGAATACATTTTTTGCAATACATTTAAATGTAATCCTCAATCGAAATCTTCAATCATTATGCGAATATCCTGTGGATTCCTCCAATTAAAAATTAATTTCAATTTGAACCTTCCATTTATTATTGCTGCCTATTTTCATTCTTCGCTACGGGTCTGGGTAGCTCAGTTGGATAGCGCGTCGCTTCCGCTACACCGTAGAGCAGGGGTCGCCAAACTTTTTGATCATCGCCCCTATATAATTTTTCGAAATCTCCATAGACCCGCACAATTGTAATTTTCAGGTAATTAAAATAAAACTATATATTAGTCAAATATTTAATAAATCAGAAACAGTAAGTAAAGTAGCTACAGATTTTTTACTTTTAATGAGATGAGTGTGCCTGGTGTTTCTTGGCAAGGTTCGCTATATTGGGTTCGAATTAGTCAATTTTAACCGTAAATCCCCTCGAAGCTCCACATTTAATTTATTTCTGTTTTTAGTTAAA
>BMAO01005825.1:0-21554 GCA_019973975.1 Trichonephila clavata
TAAGTAATTTTTTTTCCAGAGAACATCATTTAATCATGAAGAGGGAAAAGAAAAATGGAACAAAAACTTTCTCTAAAAAAAATCTTTCCGTCGAGCCGGAGTCGAACCAGCGACCTATGGATATCAGCCACTAGACACCTACAGTCCACCGCTCTGCCAACTGAGCTATCGACGGTCAGTGTGCTTGCCCTAAGTAGACTTCAAGCAGTTGGAATATTTAAGTAATTTTTTTATCCAGAGTAACATCATTTAATCATGAAGAGGGAAAGAATAATGGAACAAAAACTTTCTCTAAAAAAAATCTTTCCGTCGAGCCGGAGTCGAACCAGCGACCTATGGATATCAGCCACTAGACACCTACAGTCCACCGCTCTGCCAACTGAGCTATCGACGGTCAGTGTGCTTGTCTAAGTAGACTTCAAGCAGTTGGAATATTTAAGTAATTTTTTTATCCAGAGTAACATCATTTAATCATGAAGAGGGAAAAGAAAAATGGAACAAAAACTTTCTCTAAAAAAATCTTTCCGTCGAGCCGGAGTCGAACCAGCGACCTATGGATATCAGCCACTAGACACCTACAGTCCACCGCTCTGCCAACTGAGCTATCGACGGTCAGTGTGCTTGTCTAAGTAGACTTCAAGCAGTTGGAATATTTAAGTAATTTTTTTATCCAGAGTAACATCATTTAATCATGAAGAGGGAAAAGAAAAATGGAACAAAAACTTTCTCTAAAAAAAATCTTTCCGTCGAGCCGAACCAGCGACCTATGGATATCAGCCACTAGACACCTACAGTCCACCGCTCTGCCAACTGAGCTATCGACGGTCAGTGTGCTTGTCCTAAGTAGACTTCAAGCAGTTGGAATATTTAAGTAATTTTTTTATCCAGAGTAACATCATTTAATCATGAAGAGGGAAAAGAAAAATGGAACAAAAACTTTCTCTAAAAAAAATCTTTCCGTCGAGCCGGAGTCGAACCAGCGACCTATGGATATCAGCCACTAGACACCTACAGTCCACCGCTCTGCCAACTGAGCTATCGACGGTCAGTGTGCTTGTCCTAAGTAGACTTCAAGCAGTTGGAATATTTAAGTAATTTTTTTATCCAGAGTAACATCATTTAATCATGAAGAGGGAAAAGAAAAATGGAACAAAAACTTTCTCTAAAAAAAATCTTTCCGTCGAGCCGGAGTCGAACCAGCGACCTATGGATATCAGCCACTAGACACCTACAGTCCACCGCTCTGCCAACTGAGCTATCGACGGTCAGTGTGCTTGTCTAAGTAGACTTCAAGCAGTTGGAATATTTAAGTAATTTTTTTATCCAGAGTAACATCATTTAATTATGAACAGGGAAAAGAAAAATGGAACAAAAACTTTCTCTAAAAAAAATCTTTCCGTCGAGCCGGAGTCGAACCAGCGACCTATGGATATCAGCCACTAGACACCTACAGTCCACCGCTCTGCCAACTGAGCTATCGACGGTCAGTGTGCTTGTCTAAGTAGACTTCAAGCAGTTGGAATATTTAAGTAATTTTTTTATCCAGAGTAACATCATTTAATCATGAAGAGGGAAAAGAAAAATGGAACAAAAACTTTCTCTAAAAAAAATCTTTCCGTCGAGCCGGAGTCGAACCAGCGACCTATGGATATCAGCCACTAGACACCTACAGTCCACCGCTCTGCCAACTGAGCTATCGACGGTCAGTGTGCTTGTCCTAAGTAGACTTCAAGCAGTTGGAATATTTAAGTAATTTTTTTATCCAGAGTAACATCATTTAATCATGAAGAGGGAAAAGAAAAATGGAACAAAAACTTTCTCTAAAAAAAATCTTTCCGTCGAGCCGGAGTCGAACCAGCGACCTATGGATATCAGCCACTAGACACCTACAGTCCACCGCTCTGCCAACTGAGCTATCGACGGTCAGTGTGCTTATTCTAAGTAGACTTCAAGCAGTTGGAATATTTAAGTAATTTTTTTATCCAGAGTAACATCATTTAATCATGAAGAGGGAAAAGAAAAATGGAACAAAAACTTTCTCTAAAAAAAATCTTTCCGTCGAGCCGGAGTCGAACCAGCGACCTATGGATATCAGCCACTAGACACCTACAGTCCACCGCTCTGCCAACTGAGCTATCGACGGTCAGTGTGCTTATTCTAAGTAGACTTCAAGCAGTTGGAATATTTAAGTAATTTTTTTATCCAGAGTAACATCATTTAATCATGAAGAGGGAAAAGAAAAATGGAACAAAAACTTTCTCTAAAAAAAATCTTTCCGTCGAGCCGGAGTCGAACCAGCGACCTATGGATATCAGCCACTAGACACCTACAGTCCACCGCTCTGCCAACTGAGCTATCGACGGTCAGTGTGCTTATTCTAAGTAGACTTCAAGCAGTTGGAATATTTAAGTAATTTTTTTATCCAGAGTAACATCATTTAATCATGAAGAGGGAAAAGAAAAATGGAACAAAAACTTTCTCTAAAAAAAATCTTTCCGTCGAGCCGGAGTCGAACCAGCGACCTATGGATATCAGCCACTAGACACCTACAGTCCACCGCTCTGCCAACTGAGCTATCGACGGTCAGTGTGCTTATTCTAAGTAGACTTCAAGCAGTTGGAATATTTAAGTAATTTTTTTATCCAGAGTAACATCATTTAATCATGAAGAGGGAAAAGAAAAATGGAACAAAAACTTTCTCTAAAAAAAATCTTTCCGTCGAGCCGGAGTCGAACCAGCGACCTATGGATATCAGCCACTAGACACCTACAGTCCACCGCTCTGCCAACTGAGCTATCGACGGTCAGTGTGCTTGTCTAAGTAGACTTCAAGCAGTTGGAATATTTAAGTAATTTTTTTATCCAGAGTAACATCATTTAATCATGAAGAGGGAAAAGAAAAATGGAACAAAAACTTTCTCTAAAAAAAATCTTTCCGTCGAGCCGGAGTCGAACCAGCGACCTATGGATATCAGCCACTAGACACCTACAGTCCACCGCTCTGCCAACTGAGCTATCGACGGTCAGTGTGCTTATTCTAAGTAGACTTCAAGCAGTTGGAATATTTAAGTAATTTTTTTATCCAGAGTAACATCATTTAATCATGAAGAGGGAAAAGAAAAATGGAACAAAAACTTTCTCTAAAAAAAATCTTTCCGTCGAGCCGGAGTCGAACCAGCGACCTATGGATATCAGCCACTAGACACCTACAGTCCACCGCTCTGCCAACTGAGCTATCGACGGTCAGTGTGCTTGTCTAAGTAGACTTCAAGCAGTTGGAATATTTAAGTAATTTTTTTATCCAGAGTAACATCATTTAATCATGAAGAGGGAAAAGAAAAATGGAACAAAAACTTTCTCTAAAAAAAATCTTTCCGTCGAGCCGGAGTCGAACCAGCGACCTATGGATATCAGCCACTAGACACCTACAGTCCACCGCTCTGCCAACTGAGCTATCGACGGTCAGTGTGCTTATTCTAAGTAGACTTCAAGCAGTTGGAATATTTAAGTAATTTTTTTATCCAGAGTAACATCATTTAATCATGAAGAGGGAAAAGAAAAATGGAACAAAAACTTTCTCTAAAAAAAATCTTTCCGTCGAGCCGGAGTCGAACCAGCGACCTATGGATATCAGCCACTAGACACCTACAGTCCACCGCTCTGCCAACTGAGCTATCGACGGTCAGTGTGCTTATTCTAAGTAGACTTCAAGCAGTTGGAATATTTAAGTAATTTTTTTATCCAGAGTAACATCATTTAATCATGAAGAGGGAAAAGAAAAATGGAACAAAAACTTTCTCTAAAAAAAATCTTTCCGTCGAGCCGGAGTCGAACCAGCGACCTATGGATATCAGCCACTAGACACCTACAGTCCACCGCTCTGCCAACTGAGCTATCGACGGTCAGTGTGCTTGTCTAAGTAGACTTCAAGCAGTTGGAATATTTAAGTAATTTTTTTATCCAGAGTAACATCATTTAATCATGAAGAGGGAAAAGAAAAATGGAACAAAAACTTTCTCTAAAAAAAATCTTTCCGTCGAGCCGGAGTCGAACCAGCGACCTATGGATATCAGCCACTAGACACCTACAGTCCACCGCTCTGCCAACTGAGCTATCGACGGTCAGTGTGCTTATTCTAAGTAGACTTCAAGCAGTTGGAATATTTAAGTAATTTTTTTATCCAGAGTAACATCATTTAATCATGAAGAGGGAAAAGAAAAATGGAACAAAAACTTTCTCTAAAAAAAATCTTTCCGTCGAGCCGGAGTCGAACCAGCGACCTATGGATATCAGCCACTAGACACCTACAGTCCACCGCTCTGCCAACTGAGCTATCGACGGTCAGTGTGCTTGTCTAAGTAGACTTCAAGCAGTTGGAATATTTAAGTAATTTTTTTATCCAGAGTAACATCATTTAATCATGAAGAGGGAAAAGAAAAATGGAACAAAAACTTTCTCTAAAAAAAATCTTTCCGTCGAGCCGGAGTCGAACCAGCGACCTATGGATATCAGCCACTAGACACCTACAGTCCACCGCTCTGCCAACTGAGCTATCGACGGTCAGTGTGCTTATTCTAAGTAGACTTCAAGCAGTTGGAATATTTAAGTAATTTTTTTATCCAGAGTAACATCATTTAATCATGAAGAGGGAAAAGAAAAATGGAACAAAAACTTTCTCTAAAAAAAATCTTTCCGTCGAGCCGGAGTCGAACCAGCGACCTATGGATATCAGCCACTAGACACCTACAGTCCACCGCTCTGCCAACTGAGCTATCGACGGTCAGTGTGCTTGTTCTAAGTAGACTTCAAGCAGTTGGAATATTTAAGTAATTTTTTTATCCAGAGTAACATCATTTAATCATGAAGAGGGAAAAGAAAAATGGAACAAAAACTTTCTCTAAAAAAAATCTTTCCGTCGAGCCGGAGTCGAACCAGCGACCTATGGATATCAGCCACTAGACACCTACAGTCCACCGCTCTGCCAACTGAGCTATCGACGGTCAGTGTGCTTATTCTAAGTAGACTTCAAGCAGTTGGAATATTTAAGTAATTTTTTTATCCAGAGTAACATCATTTAATCATGAAGAGGGAAAAGAAAAATGGAACAAAAACTTTCTCTAAAAAAAATCTTTCCGTCGAGCCGGAGTCGAACCAGCGACCTATGGATATCAGCCACTAGACACCTACAGTCCACCGCTCTGCCAACTGAGCTATCGACGGTCAGTGTGCTTATTCTAAGTAGACTTCAAGCAGTTGGAATATTTAAGTAATTTTTTTATCCAGAGTAACATCATTTAATCATGAAGAGGGAAAAGAAAAATGGAACAAAAACTTTCTCTAAAAAAAATCTTTCCGTCGAGCCGGAGTCGAACCAGCGACCTATGGATATCAGCCACTAGACACCTACAGTCCACCGCTCTGCCAACTGAGCTATCGACGGTCAGTGTGCTTGTCTAAGTAGACTTCAAGCAGTTGGAATATTTAAGTAATTTTTTTATCCAGAGTAACATCATTTAATCATGAAGAGGGAAAAGAAAAATGGAACAAAAACTTTCTCTAAAAAAAATCTTTCCGTCGAGCCGGAGTCGAACCAGCGACCTATGGATATCAGCCACTAGACACCTACAGTCCACCGCTCTGCCAACTGAGCTATCGACGGTCAGTGTGCTTATTCTAAGTAGACTTCAAGCAGTTGGAATATTTAAGTAATTTTTTTATCCAGAGTAACATCATTTAATCATGAAGAGGGAAAAGAAAAATGGAACAAAAACTTTCTCTAAAAAAAATCTTTCCGTCGAGCCGGAGTCGAACCAGCGACCTATGGATATCAGCCACTAGACACCTACAGTCCACCGCTCTGCCAACTGAGCTATCGACGGTCAGTGTGCTTATTCTAAGTAGACTTCAAGCAGTTGGAATATTTAAGTAATTTTTTTATCCAGAGTAACATCATTTAATCATGAAGAGGGAAAAGAAAAATGGAACAAAAACTTTCTCTAAAAAAAATCTTTCCGTCGAGCCGGAGTCGAACCAGCGACCTATGGATATCAGCCACTAGACACCTACAGTCCACCGCTCTGCCAACTGAGCTATCGACGGTCAGTGTGCTTATTCTAAGTAGACTTCAAGCAGTTGGAATATTTAAGTAATTTTTTTATCCAGAGTAACATCATTTAATCATGAAGAGGGAAAAGAAAAATGGAACAAAAACTTTCTCTAAAAAAAATCTTTCCGTCGAGCCGGAGTCGAACCAGCGACCTATGGATATCAGCCACTAGACACCTACAGTCCACCGCTCTGCCAACTGAGCTATCGACGGTCAGTGTGCTTATTCTAAGTAGACTTCAAGCAGTTGGAATATTTAAGTAATTTTTTTATCCAGAGTAACATCATTTAATCATGAAGAGGGAAAAGAAAAATGGAACAAAAACTTTCTCTAAAAAAAATCTTTCCGTCGAGCCGGAGTCGAACCAGCGACCTATGGATATCAGCCACTAGACACCTACAGTCCACCGCTCTGCCAACTGAGCTATCGACGGTCAGTGTGCTTTCTAAGTAGACTTCAAGCAGTTGGAATATTTAAGTAATTTTTTTATCCAGAGTAACATCATTTAATCATGAAGAGGGAAAAGAAAAATGGAACAAAAACTTTCTCTAAAAAAAATCTTTCCGTCGAGCCGGAGTCGAACCAGCGACCTATGGATATCAGCCACTAGACACCTACAGTCCACCGCTCTGCCAACTGAGCTATCGACGGTCAGTGTGCTTGTCTAAGTAGACTTCAAGCAGTTGGAATATTTAAGTAATTTTTTTATCCAGAGTAACATCATTTAATCATGAAGAGGGAAAAGAAAAATGGAACAAAAACTTTCTCTAAAAAAAATCTTTCCGTCGAGCCGGAGTCGAACCAGCGACCTATGGATATCAGCCACTAGACACCTACAGTCCACCGCTCTGCCAACTGAGCTATCGACGGTCAGTGTGCTTGTCTAAGTAGACTTCAAGCAGTTGGAATATTTAAGTAATTTTTTTATCCAGAGTAACATCATTTAATCATGAAGAGGGAAAAGAAAAATGGAACAAAAACTTTCTCTAAAAAAAATCTTTCCGTCGAGCCGGAGTCGAACCAGCGACCTATGGATATCAGCCACTAGACACCTACAGTCCACCGCTCTGCCAACTGAGCTATCGACGGTCAGTGTGCTTGTCTTAAGTAGACTTCAAGCAGTTGGAATATTTAAGTAATTTTTTTATCCAGAGGAACATCATTTAATCATGAAGAGGGAAAAGAAAAATGGAACAAAAACTTTCTCTAAAAAAAATCTTTCCGTCGAGCCGGAGTCGAACCAGCGACCTATGGATATCAGCCACTAGACACCTACAGTCCACCGCTCTGCCAACTGAGCTATCGACGGTCAGTGTGCTTATTCTAAGTAGACTTCAAGCAGTTGGAATATTTAAGTAATTTTTTTATCCAGAGTAACATCATTTAATCATGAAGAGGGAAAAGAAAAATGGAACAAAAACTTTCTCTAAAAAAAATCTTTCCGTCGAGCCGGAGTCGAACCAGCGACCTATGGATATCAGCCACTAGACACCTACAGTCCACCGCTCTGCCAACTGAGCTATCGACGGTCAGTGTGCTTGTCTAAGTAGACTTCAAGCAGTTGGAATATTTAAGTAATTTTTTTATCCAGAGTAACATCATTTAATCATGAAGAGGGAAAAGAAAAATGGAACAAAAACTTTCTCTAAAAAAAATCTTTCCGTCGAGCCGGAGTCGAACCAGCGACCTATGGATATCAGCCACTAGACACCTACAGTCCACCGCTCTGCCAACTGAGCTATCGACGGTCAGTGTGCTTGTCCTAAGTAGACTTCAAGCAGTTGGAATATTTAAGTAATTTTTTTATCCAGAGTAACATCATTTAATCATGAAGAGGGAAAAGAAAAATGGAACAAAAACTTTCTCTAAAAAAAATCTTTCCGTCGAGCCGGAGTCGAACCAGCGACCTATGGATATCAGCCACTAGACACCTACAGTCCACCGCTCTGCCAACTGAGCTATCGACGGTCAGTGTGCTTATTCTAAGTAGACTTCAAGCAGTTGGAATATTTAAGTAATTTTTTTATCCAGAGTAACATCATTTAATCATGAAGAGGGAAAAGAAAAATGGAACAAAAACTTTCTCTAAAAAAAATCTTTCCGTCGAGCCGGAGTCGAACCAGCGACCTATGGATATCAGCCACTAGACACCTACAGTCCACCGCTCTGCCAACTGAGCTATCGACGGTCAGTGTGCTTGTCCTAAGTAGACTTCAAGCAGTTGGAATATTTAAGTAATTTTTTTATCCAGAGTAACATCATTTAATCATGAAGAGGGAAAAGAAAAATGGAACAAAAACTTTCTCTAAAAAAAATCTTTCCGTCGAGCCGGAGTCGAACCAGCGACCTATGGATATCAGCCACTAGACACCTACAGTCCACCGCTCTGCCAACTGAGCTATCGACGGTCAGTGTGCTTGTCCTAAGTAGACTTCAAGCAGTTGGAATATTTAAGTAATTTTTTTATCCAGAGTAACATCATTTAATCATGAAGAGGGAAAAGAAAAATGGAACAAAAACTTTCTCTAAAAAAAATCTTTCCGTCGAGCCGGAGTCGAACCAGCGACCTATGGATATCAGCCACTAGACACCTACAGTCCACCGCTCTGCCAACTGAGCTATCGACGGTCAGTGTGCTTATTCTAAGTAGACTTCAAGCAGTTGGAATATTTAAGTAATTTTTTTATCCAGAGTAACATCATTTAATCATGAAGAGGGAAAAGAATAATGGAACAAAAACTTTCTCTAAAAAAAATCTTTCCGTCGAGCCGGAGTCGAACCAGCGACCTATGGATATCAGCCACTAGACACCTACAGTCCACCGCTCTGCCAACTGAGCTATCGACGGTCAGTGTGCTTATTCTAAGTAGACTTCAAGCAGTTGGAATATTTAAGTAATTTTTTTATCCAGAGTAACATCATTTAATCATGAAGAGGGAAAAGAAAAATGGAACAAAAACTTTCTCTAAAAAAAATCTTTCCGTCGAGCCGGAGTCGAACCAGCGACCTATGGATATCAGCCACTAGACACCTACAGTCCACCGCTCTGCCAACTGAGCTATCGACGGTCAGTGTGCTTATTCTAAGTAGACTTCAAGCAGTTGGAATATTTAAGTAATTTTTTTATCCAGAGTAACATCATTTAATCATGAAGAGGGAAAAGAAAAATGGAACAAAAACTTTCTCTAAAAAAAATCTTTCCGTCGAGCCGGAGTCGAACCAGCGACCTATGGATATCAGCCACTAGACACCTACAGTCCACCGCTCTGCCAACTGAGCTATCGACGGTCAGTGTGCTTATTCTAAGTAGACTTCAAGCAGTTGGAATATTTAAGTAATTTTTTTATCCAGAGTAACATCATTTAATCATGAAGAGGGAAAAGAAAAATGGAACAAAAACTTTCTCTAAAAAAAATCTTTCCGTCGAGCCGGAGTCGAACCAGCGACCTATGGATATCAGCCACTAGACACCTACAGTCCACCGCTCTGCCAACTGAGCTATCGACGGTCAGTGTGCTTATTCTAAGTAGACTTCAAGCAGTTGGAATATTTAAGTAATTTTTTTATCCAGAGTAACATCATTTAATCATGAAGAGGGAAAAGAAAAATGGAACAAAAACTTTCTCTAAAAAAAATCTTTCCGTCGAGCCGGAGTCGAACCAGCGACCTATGGATATCAGCCACTAGACACCTACAGTCCACCGCTCTGCCAACTGAGCTATCGACGGTCAGTGTGCTTGTCCTAAGTAGACTTCAAGCAGTTGGAATATTTAAGTAATTTTTTTATCCAGAGTAACATCATTTAATCATGAAGAGGGAAAAGAAAAATGGAACAAAAACTTTCTCTAAAAAAAATCTTTCCGTCGAGCCGGAGTCGAACCAGCGACCTATGGATATCAGCCACTAGACACCTACAGTCCACCGCTCTGCCAACTGAGCTATCGACGGTCAGTGTGCTTGTCCTAAGTAGACTTCAAGCAGTTGGAATATTTAAGTAATTTTTTTATCCAGAGTAACATCATTTAATCATGAAGAGGGAAAAGAAAAATGGAACAAAAACTTTCTCTAAAAAAAATCTTTCCGTCGAGCCGGAGTCGAACCAGCGACCTATGGATATCAGCCACTAGACACCTACAGTCCACCGCTCTGCCAACTGAGCTATCGACGGTCAGTGTGCTTGTCTAAGTAGACTTCAAGCAGTTGGAATATTTAAGTAATTTTTTTATCCAGAGTAACATCATTTAATCATGAAGAGGGAAAAGAAAAATGGAACAAAAACTTTCTCTAAAAAAAATCTTTCCGTCGAGCCGGAGTCGAACCAGCGACCTATGGATATCAGCCACTAGACACCTACAGTCCACCGCTCTGCCAACTGAGCTATCGACGGTCAGTGTGCTTGTCTAAGTAGACTTCAAGCAGTTGGAATATTTAAGTAATTTTTTTATCCAGAGTAACATCATTTAATCATGAAGAGGGAAAAGAAAAATGGAACAAAAACTTTCTCTAAAAAAAATCTTTCCGTCGAGCCGGAGTCGAACCAGCGACCTATGGATATCAGCCACTAGACACCTACAGTCCACCGCTCTGCCAACTGAGCTATCGACGGTCAGTGTGCTTGTCCTAAGTAGACTTCAAGCAGTTGGAATATTTAAGTAATTTTTTTATCCAGAGTAACATCATTTAATCATGAAGAGGGAAAAGAATAATGGAACAAAAACTTTCTCTAAAAAAAATCTTTCCGTCGAGCCGGAGTCGAACCAGCGACCTATGGATATCAGCCACTAGACACCTACAGTCCACCGCTCTGCCAACTGAGCTATCGACGGTCAGTGTGCTTTCTAAGTAGACTTCAAGCAGTTGGAATATTTAAGTAATTTTTTTATCCAGAGTAACATCATTTAATCATGAAGAGGGAAAAGAAAAATGGAACAAAAACTTTCTCTAAAAAAAATCTTTCCGTCGAGCCGGAGTCGAACCAGCGACCTATGGATATCAGCCACTAGACACCTACAGTCCACCGCTCTGCCAACTGAGCTATCGACGGTCAGTGTGCTTGTCTAAGTAGACTTCAAGCAGTTGGAATATTTAAGTAATTTTTTTATCCAGAGTAACATCATTTAATCATGAAGAGGGAAAAGAAAAATGGAACAAAAACTTTCTCTAAAAAAAATCTTTCCGTCGAGCCGGAGTCGAACCAGCGACCTATGGATATCAGCCACTAGACACCTACAGTCCACCGCTCTGCCAACTGAGCTATCGACGGTCAGTGTGCTTGTCCTAAGTAGACTTCAAGCAGTTGGAATATTTAAGTAATTTTTTTATCCAGAGTAACATCATTTAATCATGAAGAGGGAAAAGAAAAATGGAACAAAAACTTTCTCTAAAAAAAATCTTTCCGTCGAGCCGGAGTCGAACCAGCGACCTATGGATATCAGCCACTAGACACCTACAGTCCACCGCTCTGCCAACTGAGCTATCGACGGTCAGTGTGCTTGTCTAAGTAGACTTCAAGCAGTTGGAATATTTAAGTAATTTTTTTATCCAGAGTAACATCATTTAATCATGAAGAGGGAAAAGAAAAATGGAACAAAAACTTTCTCTAAAAAAAATCTTTCCGTCGAGCCGGAGTCGAACCAGCGACCTATGGATATCAGCCACTAGACACCTACAGTCCACCGCTCTGCCAACTGAGCTATCGACGGTCAGTGTGCTTGTCTTAAGTAGACTTCAAGCAGTTGGAATATTTAAGTAATTTTTTTATCCAGAGGAACATCATTTAATCATGAAGAGGGAAAAGAAAAATGGAACAAAAACTTTCTCTAAAAAAAATCTTTCCGTCGAGCCGGAGTCGAACCAGCGACCTATGGATATCAGCCACTAGACACCTACAGTCCACCGCTCTGCCAACTGAGCTATCGACGGTCAGTGTGCTTATCTAAGTAGACTTCAAGCAGTTGGAATATTTAAGTAATTTTTTTATCCAGAGTAACATCATTTAATCATGAAGAGGGAAAAGAAAAATGGAACAAAAACTTTCTCTAAAAAAAATCTTTCCGTCGAGCCGGAGTCGAACCAGCGACCTATGGATATCAGCCACTAGACACCTACAGTCCACCGCTCTGCCAACTGAGCTATCGACGGTCAGTGTGCTTGTCTAAGTAGACTTCAAGCAGTTGGAATATTTAAGTAATTTTTTTTTCCAGAGTAACATCATTTAATCATGAAGAGGGAAAAGAAAGTGAAACAAAAACTTTCTCTAAAAAAATCTTTCCGTCGAGCCGGAGTCGAACCAGCGACCTATGGATATCAGCCACTAGACACCTACAGTCCACCGCTCTGCCAACTGAGCTATCGACGGTCAGTGTGCTTATTCTAAGTAGACTTCAAGCAGTTGGAATATTTAAGTAATTTTTTTATCCAGAGTAACATCATTTAATCATGAAGAGGGAAAAGAAAAATGGAACAAAAACTTTCTCTAAAAAAAATCTTTCCGTCGAGCCGGAGTCGAACCAGCGACCTATGGATATCAGCCACTAGACACCTACAGTCCACCGCTCTGCCAACTGAGCTATCGACGGTCAGTGTGCTTGTTCTAAGTAGACTTCAAGCAGTTGGAATATTTAAGTAATTTTTTTATCCAGAGTAACATCATTTAATCATGAAGAGGGAAAAGAAAAATGGAACAAAAACTTTCTCTAAAAAAAATCTTTCCGTCGAGCCGGAGTCGAACCAGCGACCTATGGATATCAGCCACTAGACACCTACAGTCCACCGCTCTGCCAACTGAGCTATCGACGGTCAGTGTGCTTATTCTAAGTAGACTTCAAGCAGTTGGAATATTTAAGTAATTTTTTATCCAGAGTAACATCATTTAATCATGAAGAGGGAAAAGAAAAATGGAACAAAAACTTTCTCTAAAAAAAATCTTTCCGTCGAGCCGGAGTCGAACCAGCGACCTATGGATATCAGCCACTAGACACCTACAGTCCACCGCTCTGCCAACTGAGCTATCGACGGTCAGTGTGCTTGTCCTAAGTAGACTTCAAGCAGTTGGAATATTTAAGTAATTTTTTTATCCAGAGTAACATCATTTAATCATGAAGAGGGAAAAGAAAAATGGAACAAAAACTTTCTCTAAAAAAAATCTTTCCGTCGAGCCGGAGTCGAACCAGCGACCTATGGATATCAGCCACTAGACACCTACAGTCCACCGCTCTGCCAACTGAGCTATCGACGGTCAGTGTGCTTGTCTAAGTAGACTTCAAGCAGTTGGAATATTTAAGTAATTTTTTTATCCAGAGTAACATCATTTAATCATGAAGAGGGAAAAGAAAAATGGAACAAAAACTTTCTCTAAAAAAAATCTTTCCGTCGAGCCGGAGTCGAACCAGCGACCTATGGATATCAGCCACTAGACACCTACAGTCCACCGCTCTGCCAACTGAGCTATCGACGGTCAGTGTGCTTATTCTAAGTAGACTTCAAGCAGTTGGAATATTTAAGTAATTTTTTTATCCAGAGTAACATCATTTAATCATGAAGAGGGAAAAGAAAAATGGAACAAAAACTTTCTCTAAAAAAAATCTTTCCGTCGAGCCGGAGTCGAACCAGCGACCTATGGATATCAGCCACTAGACACCTACAGTCCACCGCTCTGCCAACTGAGCTATCGACGGTCAGTGTGCTTATTCTAAGTAGACTTCAAGCAGTTGGAATATTTAAGTAATTTTTTTATCCAGAGTAACATCATTTAATCATGAAGAGGGAAAAGAAAAATGGAACAAAAACTTTCTCTAAAAAAAATCTTTCCGTCGAGCCGGAGTCGAACCAGCGACCTATGGATATCAGCCACTAGACACCTACAGTCCACCGCTCTGCCAACTGAGCTATCGACGGTCAGTGTGCTTGTCTAAGTAGACTTCAAGCAGTTGGAATATTTAAGTAATTTTTTTATCCAGAGTAACATCATTTAATCATGAAGAGGGAAAAGAAAAATGGAACAAAAACTTTCTCTAAAAAAAATCTTTCCGTCGAGCCGGAGTCGAACCAGCGACCTATGGATATCAGCCACTAGACACCTACAGTCCACCGCTCTGCCAACTGAGCTATCGACGGTCAGTGTGCTTATTCTAAGTAGACTTCAAGCAGTTGGAATATTTAAGTAATTTTTTTATCCAGAGTAACATCATTTAATCATGAAGAGGGAAAAGAAAATGGAACAAAAACTTTCTCTAAAAAAAATCTTTCCGTCGAGCCGGAGTCGAACCAGCGACCTATGGATATCAGCCACTAGACACCTACAGTCCACCGCTCTGCCAACTGAGCTATCGACGGTCAGTGTGCTTGTCCTAAGTAGACTTCAAGCAGTTGGAATATTTAAGTAATTTTTTTATCCAGAGTAACATCATTTAATCATGAAGAGGGAAAAGAAAAATGGAACAAAAACTTTCTCTAAAAAAAATCTTTCCGTCGAGCCGGAGTCGAACCAGCGACCTATGGATATCAGCCACTAGACACCTACAGTCCACCGCTCTGCCAACTGAGCTATCGACGGTCAGTGTGCTTATTCTAAGTAGACTTCAAGCAGTTGGAATATTTAAGTAATTTTTTTATCCAGAGTAACATCATTTAATCATGAAGAGGGAAAAGAATAATGGAACAAAAACTTTCTCTAAAAAAAATCTTTCCGTCGAGCCGGAGTCGAACCAGCGACCTATGGATATCAGCCACTAGACACCTACAGTCCACCGCTCTGCCAACTGAGCTATCGACGGTCAGTGTGCTTGTCTAAGTAGACTTCAAGCAGTTGGAATATTTAAGTAATTTTTTTATCCAGAGTAACATCATTTAATCATGAAGAGGGAAAAGAAAAATGGAACAAAAACTTTCTCTAAAAAAAATCTTTCCGTCGAGCCGGAGTCGAACCAGCGACCTATGGATATCAGCCACTAGACACCTACAGTCCACCGCTCTGCCAACTGAGCTATCGACGGTCAGTGTGCTTATTCTAAGTAGACTTCAAGCAGTTGGAATATTTAAGTAATTTTTTTATCCAGAGTAACATCATTTAATCATGAAGAGGGAAAAGAAAAATGGAACAAAAACTTTCTCTAAAAAAAATCTTTCCGTCGAGCCGGAGTCGAACCAGCGACCTATGGATATCAGCCACTAGACACCTACAGTCCACCGCTCTGCCAACTGAGCTATCGACGGTCAGTGTGCTTATTCTAAGTAGACTTCAAGCAGTTGGAATATTTAAGTAATTTTTTTATCCAGAGTAACATCATTTAATCATGAACAGGGAAAAGAAAAATGGAACAAAAACTTTCTCTAAAAAAAATCTTTCCGTCGAGCCGGAGTCGAACCAGCGACCTATGGATATCAGCCACTAAATCTTTGCTTTTTCCCTTTCCGAGAAAAGCCATTTTGAACAATATCATACAATATATTGTTTAAAATTCATACACATTTACTACTCTAGTATCACAATAATATCCCATGCAAAAGTACAGAACAAACAAAGAAAATTCAATACAGTAAAATAATCAAACTGAAACTTAAAACACAATAAATCTTAAGTTAAAAGTTGCACATAATACTGTATTTATAATTCTAGAACTACACATTGTTCCATGCAAGAAAATACTTGGCATCTAAATTTGTAGAAATTTTATAAGAACTAATACAACCTTAAGAAATATAATACCTACCCCTTTGAAGTACTATCTGCTGAACTTGGGAATACCAAAGATCCGGGCTGAGCATTTCTGCTTTAAAGATAATTTCAGTTTTCAAAACACACAAAAGGATTTTCATTGATGGATAGCTTATCCAATTATCAAATCTCGCCTTCTGAGTTGCTTTTCTTCTAAAGGATAGTTTATCCTTATTCTGCTTATGTCTTGAGTTTTCTACGTGCAGTTTGCATTCTGCAATAAACCAGAATCACCAAATCACCTCTACTGGGTCCGGTAACTTATTATTTTTGTTAATCACTGCCCACTTTCGTTAATGCTGTGACGTTTGATTAAATAATATATGGTAGCGTGTTTCAAAGATAATTTATTTTAATTATCACAGCTATTATTTACATTTACAAGTTCTACTATGGGATGATCCAAGATAATTTTGTGAGGAGGGATCTTGATCAGTCCGTTCCAGGCGTAGTTTTCATGCCCTCTTCAAGTGGTTCACTGACGTCTGCGCGTCCCTCACCCCATCAGGTGGAGGCGAAATGTTTCGGTCAAAGGTTGCAGGGCCCACAGGTTAATGTCCGTCGCAGTGCATATTAGCGACTGCAGGTGGTTTTGTAATGGTCATTCTTCTGACCTGACCGTGGGAAGCAAGTCCCAGATGTCTCAAGGGGGCGCAGACGTTACACGTCGATAGTCTACCGCTGGCAGAGCGGGTGATGTCAGGTGTCTCAGTGGCATATCCTAGGTCGCTGTCTGACTCTTGCTGACGAGGAAAGATTTTTGAGAAAGTTTGGTTCCATTATTTTCCCTTCATATGATTAAATAGTTAATTTTGGATAAAAATTATCTTAAATATTCAACTGCTTTGAAGTCGTACTTAGATAAGAATGCACATCTGACTGTCGATACTTCAGTGCAGAGCTGGTGGACTGGTGTCTAGTGGCTGATATCCATATGCTGTGTCTGACCTAGGCCTGACGGGAAAGATTTTTAGAGAAAGTTTTGTCTCTATTTTCTTTTCCTTTCATGATTAATGATGTTAATCTGGAAAAATTACTTAAATATTCCAACTGCTTGAAGTTCATACTTAGAATAACTACACTGACATCGATAGTCCAGTTAGCAGAAGGGCGGATCGTAGGCATGTCTAGTACTGATATGCCATAGGTCGCTGGTCGACTCTCGGCTCGAGGAATATTTTGTAATTTTGTTCCATTTTTCCTGTCATACATAAATGATGTTACTCTGATAAAAATTTAAATAATCCAACTGCTTAAAGTCATCTAGAATAGGGCCACTGACCGTCAGATATTCTCAGTGGCAGAGCTACAGCTGTGGTGTCAGTGGCTGATATCCATAGTCGCTGGATCTGACTCGGCCTGACGGAAAGATTTATTAGAGAAAGTTTTGTTCCCATTTATTCTTTCCCTGCTAGATTAAATGATGTTACTCTCGAAAAAATTACTAAATATTCCAATGCTTAAAGTCTACTTAGAAAGCCACATTGACCGATACTTTAGCTGATGAGGTGGGACTGGAGGTGTCTAGTGGATGATATCACATAGATGCTGGTTTGACTCTGCCTCGACGAAAAATTTTTAAGTTTATTCGTTCTATTTTCTTTCCTGTTTCTCATTAAATGGATCGTTAGTCTGATAAAAATTACTTAAATTTATCATCTCTAAATCTGCTTGATAACGTCGATAACTGGCGAGCGTGGATCAGTACTGCGATATAGGTCGCTGGTCTGACCTGCCTGACGGAGATTTTTGAGAAGTTTTGTCTCCATTATTTTTTCTTCAGTAATTAAAATGATGTTACTGCGATAAAATTATTAAATATCTCCAACTGCTTAAAGTTCCATTTTAGAATAAGCATACTGATCGTCGATAGCTCAGTTGGCAGAGCTGGACTGTAGGGCTAGTGGCTTACATCCAGGTCGCTGGTCTAGACTCCTGCCTGACGGAAGATTTTTGAGAAAGCCTTTTCTAATAGTTCTTTCCTTGCATATTAAATGATGTTACTTCTAGATAAAAATTACTTAAATATTCCAACGGGTTGAAGTTCTATTTAGAATAGCACACTGACGTCGATAGCCGAGCTGGCAGAGCGGTGGACTGCAGTGTCATAGTGTGATACCACAGTCGCTGGTCTGACTGCGCTCGACTGAAAGTATTTTTAGAGAAAAGTTTTGTCGCTTTCTTTTCCTGTTCATATTAAGATGCTTACCTGGATAAAAATTACTTAAATAATCTCTAACTGTTTAAAGTCATCTAGAATATAGCACACTGACCGTCGTATAGTTCATGAGCGGTGGACTGTAGTAGTCTAGTGGCTGATATCCATAGGTCGCTGGTCTGACTCGCCTGAGGAAAAGATTTTATTAGGAGAAAGTTTTGTTCCATTATTCTTTTCCTCTCAAGATTATAAATGATGTACTCTGATAAAAATTACTAAATATTCCAACTGCTTGGAAGTCTACACTAGAATAAGGCTACATTGACTGCCCGATAGCTCAGCTGGCAGATGCGGTGGACTGTAGGTGTCTAGTGTTTGATATCCAGGTCGCTAAGTCTTGATCTGCCTGACGGAAAGATTTTTTTTAGAGAAGCTTGTTGTTCCCATTTTTCTTTTCCGTTCATATAAATGATGTTACTCTGGATAAAAATTACTTAAATAGTTACTGCTTGAAGTCTACTTAGGATGTTGCACACTGACCAGTCGATAGCCTCAGCTGGCAGGCGGTGGACTGTAGGTGTCTAGTCATGATAATCAGCGCTGTCTGCCGGCCTGAGGAAAGATTTTTGAGAGAAGTTTTGTTCCATTTTTCTTTCCTGCTCTATCATATGATGTTACTCTGATAAAATACTTAACATCTCCAAATTCGCTTATGAAGTCTACTTAGGACATAAGCACACTGACTACGCTGATAGCCTCAGGCAGAGCGGTGGACGAGCAAATCTGTGGCTGATGCATCCATAGGTCAAGCAGTCTGACCCTGCCTCGACGGAAAAGATTTTTAGAGAAAGTTTTGTTCCATTATCTTTTCCTTCTTATGATTAAAAGCATGTTATCGATAAAAATTACTAAATATTCCAACTGCTTGAAAGTTCACTTAATGTACTACTGACCTCGATAGCCTTGCGCAGAGGGTGGGACTTGGATGTCCAGTCTGATGTCCTAGGTCGTTGTGGACGTCTGCTGATGGAAAGATTTTTAGAAATATTTTGCTTCCATTTTCTTTCCTCTCATATTAAATGATGTTATCTGGGATAAAAATTACTTAAATATTCCAACGCTCTGAAGTCATACTTAGGATACTGACTGCGATAAGTCATAGCCACTGGCAGAGCAGTGGACATGTAGGTGCTTCCAGTGGTGATATGCCATAGGTCGCTGTTCGACTCGCCCGCGGAAATATTTTTAAGAAATTTTTTCTCACATTTTCTCCTCTTATGTTAAACAGATGTACCTGAGATAAAAATTACTTAAATATTCCAACTGGTTTAAGCTCCTCTTAGACAATGCACACTGACTCGTCGAAGCTCTGGCATGAGCGGGACTGAACAGGTGTCATGGCTGATATCATAGGTCGCTGTTCGACTGGCCATGAGGAAAGATTCTTTCTAGAGAAAGTTTGTTCCATTCTTTCTTCAGATTAACAGATGCTATCTGATAAAATTACTACATTCTCAACCGCAAGTCTACTTGTGAAAAGCACACTGACTGCAGTCGATAGCCTCAGTGGCAGAGCGGTGGACTGTAGGTGTCTAGTGGCTGATATCATAGGTCGCTGGTTCGACTGCTACTGAGATCAGAGAATTGTAGAGAAAGTTTTGTTCCATTCTTTCCGTTAGTAATAATGATGTTACTCTAGATAAAAATTACTTAAAATTCAACCTGCTTTAAGTCTACTTATCGATACTGACGACCGTCGATAGCTCCAGCTGGCAGAGCGTGGACTGTGGTGTCCATGTGGCTGATATCACAGGTCGCTGGTCTGACTCCGTCTTCGACGAAAGATTTTTGAGAGTTTTATCCATTTCTTTCCCTTCATGATTAAATGATGTTACTCGATCAAAAATTATTAAATATTCCAACTGGAGAGTCTATCGATAGACAGACCGACGATAGCCAGTTGGCAGAGTCGGTGACTGCTAGGTGTCTAGTGGCTGATATCCATAGGTCGCTGTGCTGACTCGGCTCATGAGAAACATTTTTAGAGAAAGTTTGCTCTTCATTTTCTTTCCGTTCATATTAAATAATGTACCGATAAAATTACTTAAAATATCCAACTGCTTGAAGTCTACTTAGGAACAAGCCACTGACCCCGTAGCCCAGTTGGCAGAGGAGCAGGTGACTTGTGTAGTGCCAGGGCTGAGCATCCGTCAGGCTTGTGGTCTGGACCTCCGGCCTGAGGAAGATGATTTAGAGAAAGCCTTTGTCCATTTTTTTCCCTTCATGATTACCAAATGATGTTATCATGATAAAAATTACTTAAATATTCTCAACTGGCTGAAGTCTAGAACAAGCCACTGACTGTCGATAGCCCAGCTGGCAGAGCGTGACTGTCAGGTCGTCAGAGGCTAATCATAGTCGTCTGGTCTGACTCTGGCCCGACGGGAAAGATCTTTGGAAGTTTGTTTTATTTTTCTCTTCCGTTCAATTACAAATGAAGTTACCTGGACAAAAATCCACTTAAATATTCCAACTGCTGAAGTCTACTTCTGGACAAACATTGCACGCGAGACTGTAGATAGCCCAGTCTGGCAGAGCGGTGACTGTGGTAAGTGCCGCTGAATATCCATCAGGTCAGTCTGTCTGATCTACCCCTGACGGAAATATTTAGAGAGAAGTTTTGTTTACCCTTTTCTTTCCTCTTCATGGAAAATGATGTTACTCTAGACAAAAATTACTTAAATATTCCAACGTGCTCAGTCTACGAGGTGCTACAATTAATCGTCGATACCAGCTCAGAGCGGTGACTGTAGAGCCAGTGGCTGAGCCACAGGTCGCTGGTTCGACTCCGGCCTCATGATAAGATTTTTCAGAGAAAGTTTGTTCACCATATTTCTTCCCTCAGATTAAAATGATGGTTATCCTGATATAAAATTACTAAATATTCCAACTGTATATGTCTTCATTTAGACGCTTACCTGACCCGATACATAGCATGGCGAGCGGTGACTCTCGTAGGTGTCTAGTGGCTGGGATATCCATAGGTCGCTGGTCTGACTCTGCCTGACGGAAATATTTTTAGAGAAAGTTCTTTGTTCCATTTTCTTCCTCTAAGCATTAAAATGATGTTACTCTGGATAAAAATTCACTTAAAGCATTCCAACTGAGCCCTAAGTCTCTAGTAAGCATACATGACCGTCGATAGCTCAGCTGGCAGAGCGGTTACTGTAGGTGTCTAGTAATGATATCCATAGGTCGCTGTCTGACCGGCCTCGATGTACGATTTTGGGAAAGTCTGTTCCATATCTTCTCCTCTGTCGTATTGAAATGATGCTACCTGGATAAAAATTACTAAATATCCAACTGCTCAGTCTACTTAGAATAAGCACACTGACCGTCGATAGCCCAGCTGGCAGAGCGGGTGGGACCGGGTCTAGTGGCCGATATCCATAGGTCGCTGGTCGACTCCGGCCAGACGGAAAGACTTTTGAGAAAGTTTGTTCCATTTTCCAGTTCATAAATTAAAATGATGTTACCTGGGATAAAAATTACTTAAATATTCCAACGTTTGAAGTC
>BMAO01005826.1:0-16508 GCA_019973975.1 Trichonephila clavata
TACATTGCTAAGTGATTTACAGGACATTTATTTTTTATTTTTGTAATTACGTGAGGTGTATCTAATTTATTTTTTAAAAATAATTAGCTGCAGTTTTTCGTAAAAAGCATGTTTTCTGTAGCTCTTCATATTTTTAACAGATTTTATCAGTATTTAATAGACTTATTTTACGACCATGTGCGATTTATTATGCATGCATCACACATGATCTATTTTGGAATCCATAGAATTTTTTTAAAATTATTTGTTTATTATTATTATTATTTATTATTGCAGCAGCAGTTTTTGGTAAAATACATGTTTTCTGTCGCTCTTCATACGCTAAACACATTTGATCAGTTTTTAATACATTTATTTTTCGATCATATCTGATTCATTATGTATGAATCCTACATGAACTATTTCGGAATCTATAGAATTTATAATAAATTATTTGCGAATCTTTCGATTCAGATATATTACAAAAAATTAGATTATAAAGAAATTTTAATAGATTATTTTAATAATTAGAAATTTATTACATAATTTAATTTTAAATCATTATCAAGATCATACCACTAGTGATAATGTAAGCAAAAAATTCGTTTTGTTTTGAAAGAACATATTTCTACATAATACAATTCATACAACTTAGATATATATATACTATGCATCAATACCACAAAGAATATGCGAAAATCTAAGAGTGTAAAATATATCTACGAATACTACGGCATAAAATACATCCGATAAATGTATCGTTTGCGTACTGTCTGAGATGGTAAAAAGTCCTTTACAGAAAGGCAAATTTTAAAATAAAATGTCGACACAAGAAAAATGGAATATTTTAAAATGTCTCTTCTTCAACATAAAGAAGAAAAAATTTCCGGGATTTAATTCACTTCTATAACTTTTTTTTAGTTCTTATCTGGCCAAAAAAGAACTAAAAAAAACTGCCAATTGTATGTTTTCAAACTGCCATTTGTATGTATTCAAATTTAAACCTGTTATAGTGCTGCGGGTTTTGAAATATAATAAAAAAAAAAAATTCTGGACTTTTTTAGATAGGAAGTAATCCTGTGTATCGGGTAATATAAGTAGAAGGGTGTAATGTTTTCAGACGTAAATAGTTTGATTTTTTTTATTAATAATATTAGTTTTACATTCTAGTACAATATTTAAATGTCTGATTTTCACATTCTGAAAATGTTCCTTTGTTTTACTGAAGGCCCCATGTGGAGTTTCTGACTTTTGATATGAAGAAAAATATTTGATATACGTGTTTGTAATGCTACTACAAAAATTTTTGCTTATTTTTCATAATTGATCATTATTTAAATTACATCCTGCAATGCAAAACTGCATATTAAACAAACGGAAATATGGTTTTATCAGGAAGTTTAAGACGAGTGAAAATACTATAATACCAATTAAAAACCTATAACGAGTGCCCGTTTATCCATTGGATGCTTGAGGTGGGCACCCAGAGGATGGGATAAGCTGGACTTAACCAGATTTTCTGGTTATAAATTTTGATCCGCAAGTGCCAAGGGGTCCTATAGATCTTCTACACCCATTGCCCGAAATGAGCTTAAATCAGCACTGTCTGTAACTCACTAAAAGGAGTGAATTTGTGACACATCTATTACTAAGTATCTGTATTTGATGACGCATAATAATATAAAAACTAGCTTTCATGGCCCGGCGTTGCACGGGCTTATACCGAGGGTATAACTTAATCCCCATGTTAATTTCCTCCTTTTAGTCTAACGCCAACACTTTTGTGGGGTTTCACGCGTACGATGTGAATGCATGTCCCGTGAGTGCGTGTCATGGCTTTGTTGCTTAACATTTTCCCTTCTCTTCGCAAATTCTCGATCCTAGTACCACTGAAGACCCGCCGTGTAGGGGAGAAATGCACATAAATTATGTCGAGAGCTCAAACGTCCTCCCGTTGGTGTGGTGTGGTAGTTATGAGAGGGGGTGCCAGCTCAGGTGTCGTCCGCGTCACTTGACCATGGTTCAAAATTACGCGGACCGTCCCCAAAAGGCCTCGTGTTGCTGAACAGTGGGACGTTAATATTCACTCAACTTCACAAATTCAGCACTTCCAATATTATTTTCCGAAATTATTTTGATTTCTTTGTTTCTTTCCTCTCCGCTTAGCCCTGCGTTGCACGGGCTTTTACCGACTGAATAACTTCACCCTCGTGGAAATTTCGTGTTTCCCTCTGGCCGATAGCACTTGTGTGTGCGGGCGTGCGATGTGAGTGATTTCTTTAACAATCTCATAAAAACTCCCTTTTTCGAAATTTGTTCTTGCGTTGGTGTGGTGTGGTAATTATTAAAGATGGGTGAAAGCTCAGGTGTCGTTCTCGTCACTTGAGAATGGTTGAAAATTTCGAGGTCCGTCACCAAAAATTTTCGAATAGGCAAACAGGGTGAATTTTAAAATCACCCACTCACTTTCCAATTCTTTCGTTGCAATTTTTTATTTCCCGGAAACGAAAATGTAGTCTTTTTAAAAATAGTTGTATGCTGAAAAAAAGACAGAAAGTATAAATTTTTAAAATTACAAAATTTCACTACTATTTTAATTCTTGGAGTAGAATTGTGAGGATTTTTTTGAAATATTCGACTCGGGGGAAAAAAGTTTCATGCAATTACCTTTATAAAAGAAGAAATTATTAAATGATTGATTTAAGTATTTTGAGTGTTTTATTAAAATTTGTTCAAAAAAGTTTTTGGCTTTTTTTTAAAATCCCTGATTTTAAAAGTTTTAAATTGAAAATTTCGAAGTCCGTCGCCAAAAAACTCTGGAGTAGGTGAACAGTGCGACTTTTTAAAAATCCCTCACTCACATTTCAATAACGGAAAAAATATTGCAACAGCAAGTTTGACCTTGGCCGCTGAGCGTTAAACAGAGGGGGGGGGGGATAATAATGATTCTCGCGCATGCGCAAAGCCTTTAGAATGTCTTTAAAGTTTTCATTATTTTTGAGGGCTCAATTTTTAATTGAAAATTCCAAGTTTTCACATATTGATTGGAAACAACAATAATTTTTAAAGAAAAAAGGTTACAAAAATAATGCTTGTATGATTTCTCGCAAAAACTTTATTTTATGAAAATCACAAAAAGAAATCTTTAAAATCCGTAATTTTTAAGCGAAATCGACACACGGGAAGAGAAAAAATCATAAAATATGCAAAACAGCATTGTTTTGTAAAAAAAAAAAAAAAAAAGTTTTTTTTCTATAAAATTCTTTAAAGAAAAATAGTTTTTTCCCGGAAACGAAACTGTAGCCTTTTTAAAAATAGTTGTGTGCTGAAAAAAAGACAGGAAGTATAAATTTTTCAAATTAAAAATTTCACTACTATTTTAATTCTTGAAGTAAAATTGTGAGAATTTTTTGAAATATTCGACACGGGGAAAAAAGTTTCATGCAATTACGCATTATTTTAAAGTAAACTATAAGTTTTATGAAAGAGAACAAAAATTTCGATACTGATAAATATTTTAAATGAATCTCAGAAATGCATTGAATGCATTTTAATTTTAAAAAAATATATTAGTTTAAATCCATTATCATTAAATACTAATAAAAAAAATTCTACAGATAGCTCTTGAAACGTTTGGATGTTTGATTAAACATATATAAGTGTTAAAAATCCACTTTTGGGGGAAAACCTAGTTATTTGCTAACATTCACTGAAAAAAACATTCAAAAAGAAAAAAATACTATTTGATAAAAACATTTAATTTTTTTAATTTTAATTTTATAGTTTTTCATTCCACTCTGTGTTAAAATTATTTAAACACGTATCTGCGAAAAAAAGTATATTATAAAAAACTAACTTATTAATTATTTTCAAGTATGAAAAAAGGCGACCGGCGGGTTTCTGCGAGGCGGACATCATCCTTCGCATTGACCGCACACGGCAGTGCTGCAGTTATAGTCTTGAGTGTAGCGGAGCTCTCAGCACTCCGCCACCAGACAGTTAACCAATGGTTGGCTAAATGTAAAATAGCGTATTTTAAATTATTTTAAAAAATCATTACCTTTATTTTAAGGGCGTAATTTTTACGTTAATGCTCTCAAACATCACCAACTATTTGCAAAAATAACGTACTTTGAAATTAAAAATGTACAGAGTACTACTTTTTAATTTATTTCTCAGAAAAACATAAGTTTACGAAAATCACAATTTTTTTTTTTAATCCGTAATTTTGAAGCAATTTTTTCAATCTTCGTATATGTTACGGATAATATTACTGTACACACGGAAAAAAGGTTTTGTGAGATTATCTTGATAAATGACGAAGTTATTCAATGTGAAGTAAAAATTAAGACTACTTTTTAAAAATTCTATAAAAAAAAAGTTTTGGGAATTTTATTTTTTAAATGAATGGATCTAAAAGAGAAAGGCTTGAAGTTAATTAGTGTAGAATATCGATTTAATAACACGAAAAGTAATTCATACCCAACGATTTAGAAATAATTTTCATAAAAACGCATCAGTTTTAACACTATTTTAAAAAATTCGAAAAAAATAGAAAATATCGTTATTTTACAAAAAAAATTACACCGTGTTGTGGCGAAATAAATGATCTTTCCGATTCTGTAATTATTTTTTGTCTAATTTCGACACCGAAAATCAGATGACAATTTTAATATGGTGGAAAACGTAAGATTACCGCTCGGCCGAAACGGAAGGGAAGTTCGGCCAAGTAAGCAACCGGCAGGAGTAAAACAATTCGGCGTTTTAAGGTTTTTAATTAATATCTTTTTAACTAATTACAATATCGGAATATAAATAGGCAATACGGCTTCCCCGGAAAATTCCCGATCTTTTGGTACCTTCCGCGACTTTCTGCGTGGTGCTGTTCGTGAGAAGATAGACGCACATAGATAGATAGATAGATAGATAGATAGATAGATAGATAGATAGATACATACATACATACGTTTGTTTACCTTCGAATTTTAATAGTGTAGACTAGCTTTCATGGCCCGGCGTTGCACGGGCTTATACCGAGGGTATAACTTAATCCCCCCATGTTAATGTCTTCCTTTTATTCTAACGCCAACACTTTTGTGGGGTTTCACGCGTACGATGTGAGTGCATGTCCCGTGAGTGCGTGTCATGGCTTTGTTGCTTAACATTTTCAATTCTCTTCACAAATTCTCGATCCTAGTACCACTGAAGACCCGCAGTGTAGGGGAGCGATGAACGTAAAATCTGTCGAGAGTTCAAACGTCCTTCCGTTGGTGTGGTGTGGTAGTTAGGAGAGGGGGTGCCAGCTCAGGTGTCGTCCGCGTCACTTGACGAAGGTTCAAAATTACGTGGACCGTCCCCAAAAGGCCTCGTGTAGCTGAACAGTATGACGTTAATATTCACTCAATCTTCACAAATTCAGCACTTCCAATATTATTTTCCGAAATTACTTTGATTTCTTTGTTTCTTTCCTCTCCGCTTAGCCCGGCGTTGCACGGGCTTTTACCGAGTGAATAACTTCACCCTCATGGAAATTTCGTGTTTCCCTCAGGCCGATAGCACCTGTGTGTGTGTGTGTGCGTGCGATGTGAGTGATTTCTTTAACAATGTCATAAAAACTCCCTTTTTCGAAATTTGTTCTTGCGTTGGTGTGGTGTGGTAATTATTAAAGATGGGTGAAAGCTCATGTGTCGTCCTCGTCACTTGAGCATGGTTGAAAATTTCAAGGTCTGTCACCAAAAACCCTCGAATAGGCAAACAGTGCGAATTTAAAAATCACCCACTCACTTTCCAATTCTTTCGTTTTACCGAGTGAATAACTTCATCCCCATGGAAATTTCGTGTTTCCCTCAGGCCGATAGCACCTGTGTGTGTGTGTGTGTGTGCGTGCGATGTGAGTGATTTCTTTAACAATGTCATAAAAACTCCCTTTTTCGAAATTTGTTCTTGCGTTGGTGTGGTGTGGTAATTATTAAAGATGGGTGAAAGCTCATGTGTCGTCCTCGTCACTTGAGCATGGTTGAAAATTTCAAGGTCTGTCACCAAAAACCCTCGAATAGGCAAACAGTGCGAATTTAAAAATCACCCACTCACTTTCCAATTCTTTCGTTTTACCGAGTGAATAACTTCATCCCCATGGAAATTTCGTGTTTCCCTCAGGCCGATAGCACTTGTGTGTGTGTGTGTGTATGCGCGCGATGTGAGCGATTTCTTTAACTATGTCATAAAAACTCCCTTTTTCGAAATTTGTTCTTGCGTTGGTGTGGTGTAGTAATTATTAAAGATGGGTGAAAGCTCAGGTGTCGTCCTCGTCACTTGAGAATGGTTGAAAATTTCGAGGTCCGTCACCAAAAATTCTCGAATAGGCAAACAGGGTGAATTTTAAAATCACCCACTCACTTCAACGATATTGATTCATATGAGAAAAACTCATAAAATATGCAAAACATCATTGTTTTGTAAAAAAAAAAAAATTGTTTTTTTTCCTATAAAATTCTTTTTTTTTTGGCATTTTATTTTTTTAATCATTGATTCTAAATGATCAATGACTTTTTTAAAAATCATTTTCATTTAAATGCATCGATATTTATTCATTTTAGAAGAAATCATAAAATAGGCAAAGTATTATTATTTTGAAAAAAAAATCCGCATCGTGACAAATAAATGATGTTTGGTATTTAATTTATTCAATCACTGATATTAAAAGAGCAAAGTATGAATCTTTTTCGTTCAGATGGTTTACTTATCATAGTTATAAGAAATCCTTATACGTAACGATTGAAAAATTTCGATTAATGATTTACAGAAAACAATTCTTTTTTACTTAAAAAAATGTATATTTAAAGCAACAAAGAAAACGTTCTGATATAATATATTACGAAAAACCAAGCATATTCATTATTTTAACAATAATTATTTTCTTAGAGCTAAAAATAATACAAAGGGTTTGTGTGTATGTGTGGT
Organism: Trichonephila clavata; assembly: GCA_019973975.1. Classification (NCBI taxonomy): domain Eukaryota; kingdom Metazoa; phylum Arthropoda; class Arachnida; order Araneae; family Nephilidae; genus Trichonephila; species Trichonephila clavata. The sequence goes on from BMAO01005826.1 coordinate 6,940, forward strand.
ATTTTCATTTGCCAATGAATCGTTATATAGTGGTAGCCAAAGTATAGTCCAGAAAACTTTAATCTATCGTTTTATCCAGAAAAAAACAGATTATACAGTGTTGTCATTACATAATTAATCTAGTAATGAATAGCGGAAAAAATATTGCAACATCAAGTTTGACCTTGGCCACTGAGCGTTAAACAGAGGGGAAAAAATTATAATAATGATTCTCGCGCATGCGCAAAGCCTTTAGAATGTCTTTAAAGTTTTCATTATTTTTTATGGCTCAATTTTTAATTGAAAATTCCAAGTGTTCACATATTGATTGGAAACAACAATAATTTTTGAAGAAAAAATGTTACAAAAATAATGCTTATATTATTTCTCGCAAAAACTTTATTTTACGAAAATCACAAAAAAAATCTTAAAAATCCGTAATTTTTAAGCAAAATCGACACACGGGAAAAAATTTAATGCAATTTTTTTTTTCAATGAAGAAATTATTAAATGATTGATTTAAGTATTTTGAGTGTTTTATTACAATTCGTTCAAAAAAGTTTTCGGCTTTTTATTTTTTAAATCACTGATTCTGAAAGTAATTTTCGACGCCAATGTTTGGCTAAATGTAAAATCGCGTATTTTGAATTATTTTAAAGATCATTACCTTCATTTTAAGGGCATAATTTTTACGTTAATGCTCTCAAACATCACCAACTATTTGCAAAAATAACGTACTTTGAAATAAAAAATGTACAAAGTACTACTTTTTAATTTATTTCTCAGAAAAACATAAGTTTACGAAAATCACAATTTTTTTTTTTAAATCCGTAATTTTGAAGCAATTTTTTCAATCTTCGTATATGTTACGGATAATATTACTGTACACACGGAAAAAAGGTTTTGTGAGATTATCTTCATAAATGACGAAGTTATTCAATGTGAAGTAAAAATTAAGACCACTTTTTAAAAATTCTTTAAAAAAAAAGTTTTGGGAATTTTATTTTTTAAATGAATGGATCTAAAAAAGAAAGGCTTGAAGTTAATTAGTGTAGAATATTGATTTAATAACACGAAAAGTAATGTATGGCGACGCAATGTCCAGTAGGAGAAAAAATTTAATACAAGTATGAAAAGATCGACCGGCGGGTTTCTGCGAGGCGTACACCCTCCTTTGTTTTGCCCACGCACGGTAGTGCTGCAGTTATAGTCTTGAGTGTAGCGGGAGCTCTGCTTACTATGCCACAAGCGCAGTTAACCAATGTTTGGTGTAAAATCGCGTATTTTAAATTATTTTAAAAATCATTACCTTCATTTTAAGGGCATAATTTTTACGTTAATGCTCTCAAACATCACCAGCTATTTGCAAAAATAACGTACTTTGAAATAAAAAATGTAGAAATTACTACTTTTTAATTTATTTCTCAGAAAAACATAAGTTTACGAAAATCACAAAATGTTTTTTAAAATCCGTAATTTTGAAGCAATTTTTTCAATCTTCGTATATGTTACGGATAATATTACTGTACACACGGAAAAAAGGTTTCGTGAGATTATCTTCATAAATGACGAAGTTATTCAATGTGAAGTAAAAATTAAGACTACTTTTTAAAAATTCTTTAAAAAAAAAGTTTTGGAAATTTTATTTTTTAAATAAATGGATCTAAAAGAGAAAGGCTTGAAGTTAATTAGTGTAGAATATCGATTTAATAACACGAAAAGTAATTCATACCCAACGATTTAGAAATAATTTTCATAAAAACGCATCTGTTTTAACACTATTTTAAAAAATTCGAAAAAAATAGAAAATATTGTTATTTTACAAAAAAAATTATACCGTGTCGTGGCGAAATAAATGATCTTTCCGATTCTGTAATTATTTTTTGTCTAATTTTGACACCGAAAATCGGATGACAATTTTAATATGGTGAAAAACGTAAGATTACCGCTCGGCCGAAACGGAAGGGAAGTTCCGCCAAGTAAGCAACCGGCAGGAGTAAAATAATTCGGCGTTTTAAGGTTTTTAATTAATATCTTTTTAACTAATTACAATATCGGAATATAAATAGGCAATACGGCTTCCCCGGAAAATTCCCGATCTTTTGGTACCTTCCGCGACTTTCTGCGTGGTGCTGTTCGTGAGAAGATAGACGCACATACATAGATACATAGATACGTTTTTTTACCTCCGAATTTTAATAGTGTAAGATGGATCATCGTCGCACTTCAAAAAAAAATTATTTCTTTCGGCTAAACGAAAAAAAAAAATATAGGACAGAATTTCAGGAATTGGAAAGAAAAGTGTGTATTTCTTTTTTCTAAATTCTTGTTCCGCTGTTCATTTCAAATATTGTGAAAGTTTCCACATACTAAATGGATTTATTGATCATTGCATTTTAAATAAGATTCAAATATTCCGAAGATGAAATACCATTGATTTAAATAAAATCAGAAAGTTTTCCATAATTTTAAGAATATTTTTAGTAACATTAATAGTTTCTTATTAAAAAATATAAATTTCAATTAATTTATTTACTATTGCTACTGATGTTTTTATTCCATTTTTATTTCCTTCACTGAAAATTCAACTTAGAAATAACATTGCAGAAATTTTTTTTTAAATTTCTGTCTGGAAAGCAGTATCTACATTTTGCATTTTCATTTATACATGTGTTTCATATATTATTCAAGATAACTCATCAATGCTTTTTTTTTCAAACTGAATTCTAAGTTAATGCGCTATGAAGAATGCACTGCAAGTACAAATACAGGCAAATAGTTCCACAATTTTAAAGTTCAAGCCCAGTACCACTAAGGACCCACCGTGTAGGGGTGCGATGCACGTTAAATCTGTCGAGAGCTCAAACGTCCTTCCTTTAGTGTGATAGTTAGGAAATGAGGTACTATCTCAGGTGTCATCCTCGTCACTTGACCATGGTTCAAAATTACGAGGACCGTTACCAAAAGCTCTCTTGTAGCTGAACAGTGTGACGTTAATATTCACTCACTCCACAATTTGAATGTTTGACATCTGAGGAATTATATATAGAGATTTTCCCCAAAAATCCCGGGAAATTCTGATTGGAATGGGGTTATACGAAAACACTTTCTAGTTCTAGGGGTCCCACAAAACACTTTCAAGTTCAAAGGGTTCCTTGAGTTGAAAAAGTTTGAAGACCACTGCTCTAGAGCCATACATGTTATTTGCGACAGACTTCGTAATTCTAAGCCAAGGGCGGCCAACCCGCGGCCTTGAATGATTTTGCAGCCCTCGAGATTCATTACAAAATATGATTATTTTGTACAATATTTTTGTTTTTAATGTAGTGTTTTGTAACAAATATACTTCATAACTGTTTCTATTTTATTACCTTTCTTTTATTTTAATACATTCTTAGAAGTGTGCGGTATTGCAGCGCAGCATCAAACTCGATTCCTGTAACTCCATCGCGCTGCCTATTGCTAGAATTAGACATATTTGATCCTTGCATTATTATTATAAATTATCTATGCTTGTATAGATGAAAAATAATGAAATCAATAATAATTCATTCCGTTTTAAATTTTCATTCCAATAAATGTTTGTGATGGGTCTAAATATAATATAAAGATATATAATTTTTGTTTGCAGCCCGCAGGATTATAATGTTTTTCCGAAGTGGCCCGCATAGTCATTTGAGTTGGATATCCCTGTTCTAAGCCAAGATCGGATAGCGAGAATGACACTTGAGTTTACAGTTTCTTTGTATTCTTCATTACCTTTTTTGAACTTGGGAATCTCGCGTCTTTAGTCATTATGGTATATAATCCTCCACGGTTTTAAATGCTGATTTAAATTCTTTTTCTTGTTTTTTTAAAAATATATTGCTGTTTTTTTGTTTGTGATATTAAAAATATAACATTAGTGTGATAAATAAGAAAAATATTTAGTATGATTGGTGAAAAAAGTTAATTGAAATTAAAATCTGGAATACAATAACTTTAAAACGATTTTGTGATTTGCCGAGACGGGTAAATCCAAAGCAGAATGTATGCGAGATTTTCGACAAAAGAAACGTGAGAAAAAAAAATTAAAAACTGAAGGAGTACAGCCGAAAAGAATTGCACAAAATTCAACTCCACGCAGCAGGGATTTTTTTTTTTTTTTTGCTACGAACACATTTCTCAGAAACAAACGGCCGAACCAATTACTGATTTACCAAATCTGTTTGTCAGTCAGGTAACTTTACGATTGTCCGCTCATAGCTTTTTTGAATGATGAGCTCAAGCTCGAAATGAACACAAAACGAAATTTTTCGACAACTAACAGTGGTACTGTTATTGACGTTGTTTTATTAATTAAAAATATATTAGAGTATTTTATATATATATATATATATATTTATATATATACAAAGCTGATTCACATCAGCCCTGTGTCAAGCTCTGCAGAACATAGGAAAGCAAAGCTACAAACTACTTACATGTATGCATATGAGTTTCCTTGTGAATTTAGTGATTACCCAGGTTCGATTTAACATGTGATAGACAGGAAATGATAAAAAGAATATGCACAAACAAGAAAATATAATACAAAATTATTATAATTATTTAAAATAAAACACGAAAAAACAGAGGTGGGGGGTCAAAATTACATCAGTCTGTTGCAGATACCAGATTGCGAAACATTGAAACAGGAAAATAGCTTATTATGAATCATATTGTTATAAAAAAATAAAATGACCAAGAAGAAATAGCTTCCTGTGTAGTTTTTTTAGATGTATGGTAAGACATTTTATGGAACTTGATGTTTATTTTCAAGTAAAGATTAGAAAAATGAAAAAATTGAAAAGTAATATAAACTTTTTGATAAGTGAAATTTGCAACACTATACACAAACAAAGGAAAGAATTTAGGGGAATTCCTTACAAGGTTTGAAATTACTTTCAACGGAGTTGCCATGATTACAGCTATGTAACAATCTTTTATATTTATACCTCAATTATGGGAGAAATTATCGCAAGCTCGACTTGCTTGGTGGTCAAGGCGTGAGGGTCCCCTGAGCTCAAGGGCCCCTGTGCACGGCCCCACCTAGCCCATTGGTAGTTACGTCACTGTACTTTATTAAATTTATATAAGATTTTTTTTGTTACATGTCTTTAACCGTTTTTAAATAAAATTATTGAACTGAATCGGAAATAAAGAACTGACCTGAAATATTTCAGGAAAGAGAATAATTTAAATCACATTACACTCTCTATTCATTCCATTAATTTATAAATTTCTCTTGTCGTCAAACTGTTTAAAAAAGGATTTTGATGCAATTTAATATTGAAGAATATCACAGAAAATTGTTTTGAATGTACAGAAATATATATATATATATAATGGTTTCTGCCTTAACTAAAACTTATATTTTTATGAAATTCAAATGAAAAACTGATGTTCCTCAAAACAGAAACGAAACAGCGTAAAAAAAGCAGTTTCTTTGTATAACTAGAATGTCCGGCACAGTTTTCATGTAATTGAAAACTGCCATGGGGTGGGCAGTAAAAGAGGGGTCAGTTGTCATATAAATAGTCTTCAGTTGGTTGTAAACTGGACCCTCCAAGAACAAAAATAGAAGGCGAAAGAGAGGGGGAGAGTTTCCTGTCTCGAGCTCCCTTTGCACTTAGAATCCCTCTCTCAACTGTTGTAGAAGAGGCTTGTATGATTCTGTGACGTCATTTTCTTTCATCATGACAGCTGTCGGAACATAATCATCAGAAAATGGGATCAAGTAAATGCAAATTTGGAAAAATAATAGCTTGAAAAAAATGTTTGTTTCAAAGTCAAGAAAATATTGAAAATTAAGAAAAAAAGGCATATAATTTATCTTTTATGAAGGAACTATTTACCTCCGATCATTAAGACCAGTACTCATGAGTACTTGGCCTCCCAGAAGAGGGCGCTTTCATCGTTTTAGAGTTGGAATTTCTGTTTACGGGACCCTTAAGCCAGCTAAATGCTTAAATGTATATGCAAATTCACATACATTTTTTCCAATGGATAATTATAACGGAAAAAGCGAAAGGGAAACTTGTTTTTAAATGATTATATTTTTTAATAATACATATAGGCTAAACTCTGAAGAGCCGCAGCCGTCTACGCAAAATGTCGCGGGTTTGTTGCAGACTACCCTGGACCAAATCAAGTATATGTACTTATTATCGACAAAATAACCTCTACTAATATGTATATAATCGTAATTTCTTTTCATTCCTAACTTAACTGGTGGTTCAAGTTGATATTCTCAAATGTCAACTGTTAATTGGCGATTTACTTCAAGGCCATTTAGACATTGACGTGCATTGGATTCCATCGCACTGTGGCATTGATGGGAATGAAAATGTCGATTGCTTGGCAAAGAAGAGAATAAAAATCATTCAAACCTTTAACGATAGATTTCCTTTTTATAGTGTCAAAAGAATCGTAAGGAAGTACTACAGAGAACACTTCTGGTCGAAATTCAACCAGAAGAATAAACAAAAAGTCTGGTTTAGCAAACTTCTTGATATTTCAAAATGGCCACGAAATAGTTCTGTGACCGAATTTCGAATCGCCACTGTCCACGACTGCCTATCCAAGCGTTTAAACATGATAGACATTGTCCAGAGTCCCCTGTGTAAACTGTGTTGTTTGCAGTTGTCTTGTAATCCGCCATTGGAAATTTTAAAAAAATATTAATTCGCTTGATAGTTTTTCGGCGTTTTAGTGTCGCTTGAAAAAATTGTTTGAAATTTCTGAAGTCTAAAGAGGTAAAAATAAACTTTCGAATCACAAACGTATGACTATTGCGGCTGAAGTTGAAAAAAAAAGAAAGTGAAGGGGAAATAATCTGAAGGCAATTATTTCTTAATCACATTTTTTTAAAGTTATTTTAAAAGATTTTTTTTTTCAATATTTTATTATTGACTTCTTTTCACGGAACTAAAAGCAATGACAATTGTGAAAAATTGTTTCTATATACCTGTTGTTGAAAGCTTCCTAAATCAACATTTGTATTATCATTAAACTCGGTGGTTCCCTAACTCACTATACCCAAGGACGCTTTTTATACCGAAAATTTACCCATGAACTCCCAAGTGAAAACTATTTATATGCATAGTAGAAGAATTACTAATTCACTTTGATGGCCTGAAAATGAAGATGATATTGATAAATATTATGTGATAAGTTTACAAAAAGTATAACTTTTTTTGGTTAATAAGTGGATGAACAAATATCAATTGTATTTAATACTTACGTAAGGTACTTTTTAACAATTAAAAATACAAAGAATAATATGTCTTCTGTTCAAAACAAAGAAAAATTTGTCGCATTTACTTCACATCTCGGGGCATGTACAAAACTAAAGTGTTAATTAGATGCTCAACTCTTTTATACTACCATATTTTAAAACAAGCTATTGCATGTAGATTTCGTACCTATTTAAACGTTCATAGACAGCCGCACCCCACAATCGGCCAGACTTCCACGACACGGCACTTATCATTACTTGCATTTTATGTAACTATTTATAATATTTTATTCTAAAATTTTTAATTTTTAACACGTACAAAACATGACTTATTTATTTTAACTTTCATAATAATGGAAATGAGTCAAACCATTGTCCCCCCCCCCAAATTTCAATGTACTACGGCCCCTCTCAGTGGACTCAAAGACCCCCTGGAGTCCGTAGGAACCCCTTTGGGAGCTTATGATCCAAACCATTCTGTCATAATATAGGAAAATTCATTTGCTATCTTTGGTCTACAAGGTATTTCTATTTATAAGCAAACTAAAATGCAATTTCTCTTTCTTTGGAACGATGACAGAAAATAACATCGCTTCCAAATGAAAACTAAGATTGCTATCGGTGTTATTGGCAGTTAACCAATAAAAGAAAACCATAGTATTATTAACCATATGCATTGCTGATTGTATCAAATTTAATGTGCTTACAGATGGTTAGGATGTTTCTTTCTTTCATGTGATGTTCGTAGAAGTGATAATCGTTAAAGTCTTGCCGCTAGACAATGAAATTTTATTTTAAAAATCTCTCCCCATCATATAAACATATTCTATGACTATTTTTTTTATAAGGGGGAAGTCAGGTGATTAACAAAGTCTATTTTCTTCGACATTTCCAGTTTTCACATTGTCCTCTTTAACTCGGGCACTAATATAATCTTCACCTCCTACTAGAATACTCACCCAGACAACAGCTTTTTTCATATTTGATGTTATTACATCGGATAATGCCAACAAGTCGGTATAGTGCTTAGTGACGCTCATTGCTGTGTCGTGGAGCCTGAGTTCTTATCCCGGAGAAGGCATGGATTGCAAATGTAGGGTGCCTGTGCGGCAGGGGGGCACTCTAAGTATTCGTCGAGCCGAAAGCCTTCGAAAGGTTGTTGGAAGGGGGAAAGAGATGGGAGGCACCCTGGCCATCCCCCAAGGTGTCCTCCCTCCAAATTGGGGTGGAATGGAGCCAAAACGTTACTGTCCCCTGCATGCTCAAAGCTGAAGCAAATGACCGACATTAACTAGCCCCTTTGTACGATGAATTTCGTGGTCCTCTATCTGACACCATCCATCGAGTTGCATAGGAACGACATTGGATAAACCTAAAATTCGTTAGAATAATACGAAGAATGATAGTAAAGCAAATGTTATAAAATCTCTAATCGCATACCAGGGGAAAAACCCAAATTGAGATAAATGGCGCCCCACAAACCTAAGAAAAGTACATTTCTACCAAACATTTCGGAGGACCACGATTGGATGAGCTCATGAACTCTAAACCATCTTAGCCAAATGTGGAACATTTTCGTCTATCTAAGCCTACAAGAATAAAAAACGAAAATAGCGTTTTAAAATTTTTCTTTTTCTTCTTTAATCGTTTTTACAAGGTTTTACTTTTCCCCCCATGAAAATCGTTATTTTAGCTTTTATTCGGGTTCAACCTTTTTTTTACAATTTTGTGCCTTGGCTAATGTGATTTGAGCGAATTTTGCTTTTTAGTATATGCATGACTGTTTCTAATTCATTCTGGATATGATTTTAAAATGCTTGCTGCATTCTAAGCAATTGTTAGGCTCATTTTAGCCTAATTAGATTCTTGCACCCTGAACTCCAACCAAGTGATCAAATAAGTGATTAAAAATTTTTAAATGTACATTTGTTTTAACATTACAAAGAGCTACATAATTTTTGAATGTTACATTGGGTAATCTTTTTTGATCGTAGTTTGGGATTCTATCTTACTTTGCTTTACATCATGCCATGCTGCAACCATATTTGCAGTTTTGTCACTAACTTATTTAGCAAAATCTCAAAACTGAAGTATGTGAAAGATGCACTTTGGAGTGCACAGTTTTTGTTTGTGTATTCTCTAATTACGTATCATTAAATTTAATTTTAAAAAGCAGTAAAATTTTATGTATGCATTAGAAACCGATTAGTTTGCTCTCTCGCCCATGAAACCAAACACCCCTTAGCAAGAGATAAATCGTTCATTGTACGTTTTTGAAAAGGAGTAATGAAGGTATATTTTATGCTTTTAATTGTCATGAAACATAATGGTC
>BMAO01005827.1:0-21760 GCA_019973975.1 Trichonephila clavata
CAAAAAAAACGAGACTGGTCCAATAAATCATTGCACTTATAGAATCTGTTCTCCATGGCAGTAGTTCACTTCAGCATTCACAACTACTGCATTCGGTGGTGACAGTACTGAAACAAGGTTTTGAAAGGCAGTTCAGGAGGTTCACCGTTTTTGCCTGAATTTCTTTAATTGATGTAAAATGGGCAATTATTCCTACAATTAAGTATTTAAGCAATACTTATTTGTAGGGAATAAAAAAAAGTCACATGTAGCCATATCAGGTGAATAAGGTAGATGCCCCCATCATATTAATGTTTTTTCCAGTCAGAAACTGCTTAACAGATAGGACAGTGTAAGCGGGTGCATTATTTGGTACTACAGCCATAGATCACTGCCCAATTTTGAACTTTTTTTCCTAACTTTTAAGTGAAGTCTTTTTAGTACTTAATATAGTAGCATTGCTTAACAGCCTGGCCATGATATGAGAAGGAACCTACACATATCACGAATTTCGACAATGTTTTGGTCGGTAATCTTTGACCTTGGGCGCCTAACATGTCCATTATGTTCCACACTGATCATTCCCTCTGAGACCTTCTTATGCCATTCAAGCATATGTGCATGAGACAAAGTTTCATCTCCTTAAAACTTGGCTGATGTTTGAAATGTTTTTGTGGTGATTTTTAAATTTCACACCAAAGTTGATGTTGATTCGACATTTTTCCTTCAAAATGCAGTTGCCGTTCATTCAATGACGCAGTGCTCAAACTGACGTGTTCGATTAAGGCGAAACTGTCCACATGGATAGAGGAGGTATGCGGGATGACGTTACTAAAACAGTTATTGCCAAAGCTCCACTCTTTTTTTCAGGTTACACACTTAGTTTCTTTTTTCTTGGTGTCTCACATTGCATATTAAGAAATTAATTTTATTTTCAGTCTAAAATAAAATCTTCCTATCAAAATTAAGACTTTCCATTATTTCGAAAGTCTACCTCTACGTAGCAATGATAAAATTTTTGAAAAGAAAAAACAAATTATGTTTCTCTTAATTTCTATACCACATAACTTATTTTCCGTATAGGTGGATTTCAATTAGTAACATTTTTTTCTCTTCATATAGCCACTATTCATCCTAGTATATGTACTAATGGTAGTATACAAGAAATACTTTTCTCTTAATTTCCTTCAACATTTCTTATTCTTGGGATGGTAGGGTTTAGCCACCTGACTGTCGATTAAAGTTACGCGATTCACTCCCCAGTACTACCGTTTTTCACATAGGATCAGGAGACGATATATTGGAAAAGAAGAGACACAGATAAGTAATTTTTCCTCTGAAATAAGTAAATCCTTCGCAAACACTGTCAAAATTATTTACGGCATTCTAAAGCCTTCGGAATAGTATTCTGAAAGTAGAGCAAGGAAAAGAATCATATTCCGGAAAGGCGTATACACACGTCCTGGACACTCAACGCTTCATTGGAGTAAGACGGATATATACGCTGGTGGCAGTTAAAGTGTTTAAAACAGGATATGGTAAATTGACTGTTCATGTAAAGCATTCCTTTTTGAATTGGACTCAAGTAATATTATCCTTTTTTAAATTTTTAGTGATAAAAAACCAAACAAAAAACAACTTAATTAAAAATTTTAAAACAATATAGCCTGTGATTAATGCAGTATTTGTGTGATAGTTTTGTTTAGAAATATAAGCAGTGTTTTTTTAAATAGGGTATTACGTTTGAAAACACATATATTTCATATAAGGATGTCACAATTTATAACTTTTCTATCAGAAAAAATAGTTACTTCTTTCATAGTATAATATATACATTATTGTGTTACGTTATAAAGAATATAATTTAGTCAAAGAATGAAGAAAAAAATTATATATGTCGTCTAACTTTTATTTGGAACTAAATAATTCTAATAATTTCATTCGCGATAGGTTTATATAAAAAATATTTATGTAAAAGCATGAATATTTTTTCTTCAAAAGATTTAAAATATCAATACTATTCGTTAAAGCGCATTAAACTGTTTATAAGAAGACTTTCTTAGAAAATAAGCTAAGGACAATTATAAGAGAATGTTTTTATCAATTTATTGGATCTTTAAATGCAGAAAAAAATAATAACACAATTTTAGTCATTATTTTTATTTTCGAAATTTCTCATCGCAGAATAAAGATAGATATTATAAATATAAATAAGCTTTGGAATTTATCAATGTAACGTAAGTTATTTTAATAAAGATGGAAATTTTTGAGAATTCTGCTCATTAATCTATAAGCACTTGTAGGAGAAAATAGAGACTCAGTTATTCACACACATATCACAAGATCTCCGGAACTGTTCGACCTAAAACTTAAAATTTGGTAATCATCATTCTTGCTAAGTAAATATACACTATAAAGGCTTTGCAAAATTCAACTATCAATTGGAGGGTTTTCCAAAAGTTACGTGGGAAGTGATAGATACATTTGACCCCCCCCCCGTTTTTAAGCATTTGACCAACAACTAGAAATTTGATAACCGCATTTCTTTTGTGAGTAGATATGTGCTAAAAATGTTTTTAGTGGAAATTGACACCGAAAAGGAGAGGGAGGAGGGTTGAGGGATGCTATAAATAAAAATTCCTATTTTTGATTTTTTTAAACCGGCAGACTAGAAATTTAGTAAGGGTGTTTGTTTTGTTGAGTAGAGTTCCGCTAAAAATGGGTTTCGCAGAAATTGACTTCAAGATCCAATTTTTGAATATAAAAGGTAAATATACTTTATTTTAGAAACTCAATCCAGTTATTTCTTAAAACAAAATGAGAGATTTGTAACAGCATGTTTCAATTCAATGAAAAGTTTAAAGTTAGATATCAATAATTTAAAAACAGTACGTAGTATAAAATCGTGAACACCCAGCGAAGTGGGTGAGTAGCAGCTACTAAATTTAAAGTATATTCTCTTTTAAAATGTAAGATGTTACGATTTCCACAAAAATTTGTAATTTAAGGATTTTCAAAAAATTTTGGTTGCCCCCTATGTGTGTATACTACATAAAAAAGATTTTGTGCTCAAAGTTTCATAAAAAGCTAGCCATTTAATTTTTTATGGAAAAAACCTAAAATATTTTACTTTAAAATGCTACTCCTCCAACAAAAATTTACGCATATGCATGAAATTTGATTTACAAGTGCATCAAACTATATATAACATAAGTTGCTATGGGTTTGGAGATAATATGGTTGATATTTGTATAATACTTCTTTTTATGAATGCTTATTGGATATTCCTTAAAAAATGTATAAATTCCGGGTTTAGTTTTTTTTTTTAAAAATAAGTATCGCTTTGATTTAAAAATGCATACCAACTTTTGTTACGTGTATTATCAGAAATTGATAAAAAAAAAATTCAAAGCATTAGGCATTATAGAAAAAAAGCCTTAGCATTTTTAATGAAGACAAACTATAGTTATTTTATCTTTCTGAGGTAAGGTAAGTTTAAAGTTTTAATTTGCCATAGAGATATGAATAAAAACGAGCGTAAAATCTATCATATATCAGCGTTTTTTAAGTTTAGAGCTTTCAAATTTTGTGAGGTTATAGAAAAGTATATAAAGAATAATTCAGGCTGAAAAAATTATTTTTGACTTTTTGACCGATTTTTGTCAATTGAAACGTACTATGCCCCCTTAACTATAAAAAAGTATTAATAATATTATATTATTTCCTGGAACTGTAAAGCAGGTTTATTATTTTTTTTTTACCAACTAATTTTAAAAAGAGTTGTCAATTTGAAATGCTCGTATATCAAACTGATTAGGTTATGCTAGATTGAAAACCATTTTTATTCGCTTTCGTTTTACACAATCATTTCATTTCTAAAACTACCGAAGATTCCTAATGATGAATCAAAGATAAAAGCACCATACTTGCCTAAAAACCTTTTTCTTTAGTAATATGATTTAAATGGAGACGTAGAAAACAGCAATTCTGTAGAAAATACCTTTTGAAAAGAGCGATTGAAGAAAAAAGAAAAGAAAGAAAGGGGAGCTCCTGTTAAAATAATAAATCCTATTGAATCGAGAAATTACATTATCCATAGAAATAGAAGCATTACAGTCAGAAAACAAAGGGATTGCTTTCCATAAAGATTATTGGTGTTTCTCGAATAATTACCATTCTTAACAAGCTATAATTACAGTCGTTTTTCGCTCGCTTTCAAATCGATATATCTCCTTTCTTAGATAGTTGATGTTAACATTTTTTGCTCTGCTGGCCTTTGTTCTTGGAGGTTGAGTAGTAGCAGTTGTGTTTTATGGCGTAATTTAATTTTTTTTTCAAATGTTTGATTCTTCGACTAGGACACATATTAGGTTATTGTTCTTTCATCTCAAAAACGTTGTAGCCCATAAATAAAGTTAAGGTGTCTGAGAATTTATAACCTCGGAAATAGTTCTTTTGTATTCTCTTTGAAGTTTTCATTTTTTTTTCAAAACTTTTATTGCCTTTTCTTAACTGAGATGCTTTGAAAATGGTTTTTCCCCCTGATGATTTACATCATTGTGTGGAGATTTAAATGGAATACATAATAAAAAAAGTACAATGCATTTTCACCGAGGTCTGAAGGATTTACGAAAATATTTTGTTTGAAACAATGTTATATGATGCTTCCTCAGAAGTAAATAAGTTTGAAGATCTTATAACAATTTTAAAAAAAACAATAATAATAATCCTATTGCAGTATAGGTAATTTTGACATCGTATTTTTACGGCTTAACCTCTTTCACACAATCATCTGAGAGAGAAATGGAGGGGTACTATATTTTTTGAGTGAGATTATTTACTGTAATAAAAAATGCATTTGGAAATCTGCTTGCAAATTTCGACTAGGACTTTCTTGTGGTTTATATGAGTTAATTCCTTGTTTGACTGAAAAATATTCTTGTATATTAATTAAAGAGTTTTTGTGTACATAAATTATAGTAATTTTCTTAGATTAGACAATAAATACAATAAAAAATGTAGCATAAGTCAAATTATATGTAAATTGAGCACCTATTGATTAACATTACAACTCTTTACTCTGAAATTTAATATGGAATAGATCAATGTGTATTAAATAATAAGATTAATATATATTAATTATTACATAATTAAATTTAATCTCTTTGGATGTAATATACCGTTAAATTTGCCTATAAGGCGAACCTATACTCTCAAGCTGCAGTTTTTAGCTTTTTGGTATATGCGCCGTATAAAATGAAATCCATTTCTTACGATTAATTTTGAAATGTTCGCACACAATTCCCTTAACTTTTGAAAACGTTTATTCTAGGAATTATTCCCAACTTTTGTAAGTATCAGCGTTCCTCAAACTGTGGGGCGTGCCCCCCTTGGGGTGCGTGACAACTCTACGATGGAGGGGGCGCGAGCATATTAAAAATGAAAACAACAAATTATTTAAAAAAATTATTAATTTGCTGAAAATAAACAAACAAACAATACATTCTGACATAATTAAAAATAAAAAACGCATTTACACTGATAATATGTTATATTACACTAATGAATGCATCAGTGCTCTACGCAATGTATTTTATAATTAATTTAACAATACTAAGTTAAGAACAAGTTTAATAATTACCAGTGCTCCCATGGGATTGTCATATATAAAATTATATACGAAAGTTAACACGTATTTTGATAATTTGTACGGTTTATAATTAATCCCTTAACTGCCGATTAAAAGTTACACGATTCACTTCCCAAAGCCAATCGCTTTCTTACGTAGGCGTGCGTATGTGATGTATTCGGGGGATGAGGAATAAAGAAGCAAATATATTTATATATATATATATATATATATAATATAATTATATATATAATCTGAAATAAGTAAGTAAATCATTCACAAATATACATATACTAGCCGTTACCCCCCGCTTCGCTGGGTATTTCATAATGTTTTATAAATTTTTATTGCTTATATATATGTATAAATTATTGATATATAAGTCCTAGCACATTAAGAATTCGATTGTATTGGAAAATATACTTATACCTGTAACTGTCGCCTGTTGATAAAAAAAAGGGCAGAACTCATCTAATTTGTATTTTCTAAAAATCTCTACAATTGGAGTATAGAATGATGTTTGCTCTTTCGTAACCCAAAAACCAAGTGGATTCCCGCAAAACCAATATTTGGTGGATCTCTACTCCGTAAATTGAACATGCAAGCCAAATTTCAAGTCTAAATCTAACAGAAAAAAGCAAAAGTTTTACTATCATTACAAAGTAATCCGTTGAGAGCCGTTTTCCAAAATAACCGCTCTTAGCGGATTTCACTTCAACTAAAGAAAAATGCAGACCAAAACTTCATTATTATAGTCCTTGTAGCTCGAAAAAAAAAAATTTTTTTTGTCAATACGTCCCAGTAACCCCCTGCAATCCCCAGAACTTAATTTGCTTAAAATGCATTCTTAGTGGATCCCTATTCAACAAAAGAAACATGCTTCATGCTTATGAAGTATATGTTTCTAACAATTAAAAACAGGAATTTTTTTCTGTAACTCCTCTTGACCCTCGCAGCCATCCTTGGGGGTCACTTTTGTTTTACTCTTTGTTAGAGGAATTCTATTCACGAAAGTAACATGCCTAAACAATTTTCAAGCAGGATGATCAAATAGTTTAAAAATGGAAATATTTATCGATTACGCCTCTTAATCTCCCGTAATTAAACTTAGTAGTTGATATTCGCGAAACCCATTTTGTAGCGGTTCTCTACTTTACGAAAGGCAACTGCTTATCAAATTTCAAGACTGTACGTCTAATAGTTTAAAAATGGGGATAATTATGTATAACGCCACTTGAGCCTCCGCAACGTCACTTCTGGGTCTGTTTTCACGAAACCCATTTGTAGGGGAATTGCACACTATGAAAGGAATCTGCTTAGAAAAATTTGAAGACTGTACGTCCAATAAATTAAAAATGCAAATAAACTTATCAATAACGCCCCTTGAACCCCGCAACGCCACCTACGGGTCGATTTTCACAAAACACATTTTGTAGTGTATCTCTATCCTATGAGAGGGATCTGCTTACCAAATTTAAAGACTGTGTCTAATAGTTTAAAAAATAGAAATCATTATTTATATGCGCCCTTAAACCCCGCAACACCCCTTGGGGGCCAATTTCTCCCCAAACCCGTTTTGTAGCGGATATTTACTCCATAAAAGAACATTCCTACCAATTTTCAAGCAGGTAGGTCAAGTAGTTTAAAAATGAAAATATTTATCTATTACACACTTAATCCCCGCAACGCCACTTAGAGGTCTGTTTTCACAAAACCTTCTTATAGCTGATCTCTACTCTATGAAAGAAATCTATTTATCAAATATAAAGACTGTGTGTCTAATAGTTTAAAAATGGAAATAATTATCTATAACGCCCCTTAAGTCCCGCAACGCCACTTGGGGCAATTTTCACGAAACCCTTTTGTAGCGTATCTCTACCCTATAAGAGGAATCTGCTTACTAAGTTTGAAGACTGTACGTCTAATAACTTAAAAATCGGAATTTATAACGCCCCTTAAACCTCCACCCCGCAACAACCCCTTGGGGGTCAATTTTCCCAAAACCCATTTTGTAGCGGATATTTACTCCATGAAAGAAACTTACTTACCAATTTTCAAGCACGTAGGTTGAAGTAGTTTAAAAACGGATATATTTATCTATTACGTCCTTAATCCCAGCAACGCCACTTAGAAGTTTGCTTTCACAAAACCCGTTTTGTATAACTGATCATTATTCTAAGAAAGGAATCTATTTATCAAATTTAAAGACAGTGCGTCAAATAGTTTTAAAAGTGGAAATAATTATCTATACGCCCCCTAAGCCCCTGAAACGGCCACTGGGGACGGATTTTAACTAAACTCATTTTGTAGCGGATTTCTACTGTATGAAAGGTACATGTCTACCAAATTTCAAATCTGTTGGTGAATAGGTCCAGAGATATCGTGATTAGTCTGTCAGTCAGTCAGTTGAGTCGCTTTTCTCCTTTAATATATATATATATATTGTAAAGTTCCTTTTATTGCTTTCCAAAACTTTCGGAATTTTTTATGAATAGCAGGTCACAGAAAAGATCGTACTTCGGTAAGAAGTATATATACGTCCGAGGAAATCAACTCTTTGGCCGAGCGAGACGTTTATACAAGCTGGTGGCATTTAAGGGGTTAAAGTCGTATCGCCTAGTTTTAGCATCAAAGTATAGTATTATTGAATTCAATACATTTTTATTGTATGGAGGGGGCGTGATGAAAATTATGATTGAATATTGGGCTGCGAATATTGAAACTTTGAGAAGCACTGCAGTATAGTGTACTTCTAAAGCTACAGGACTTTTAGTTCATAAGGAATGTCATTTCTTTTAAGAAAACATTATTTTTATACATATAGAAGTCTAATTTTTTTCTATGCTTATCTGCTTTCTTCCTCTTTATACCCGGCGTAAAACACACTCCCGTAAATTTTGATCTTATTTTTTTGTGTTAAAAGTGTACGTTATATACGCCGGATGTACGGTAATTGTGTGTGTGTGAAGTTTCTGTCTAAAAAAGGATATATCCAGAAAATACTTTTGTGGTATTGCAACATCACCTTAAGTAATAAACATTAATATACATAAAAAGTGGTATATGCAATCAAACATTAATCAATTTCAGTTAATATTGCTTTTCCCCCAGTATAAATAAAGAACACTTTACGTTGTTTTTTTTAAATCTAAAATTGTCTAAAATGTAGATTAATAAAGATAATCTCATAGTTGAACATAGCATTATTAGTCAAAATAAATATCTAAAGTTAATGTATAGCTGTATAAATAGAATTAAAAGAGAAGCATTATAAGAGTATGTATTGTACGCATTAAAAATGTGTATCAAGTGCTTACATTTATCTTATTTCTTCTTAATGTACATAATTATTTGATTTGCTTTTGTGGTTTTCAGGAAGACTTATTTGAAAAATTGGAACTGGGAGTAAAAAAAAAAAGAGTTAATTTTTAATTATTTATATGCCAATTGGAACTGGGAGTAAAAAAAAAGAGTTAATTTTTAATTATTTATATGCCAAAACAAATAATACATGCATAAAAACTAATGCAAAGTTGTCAATAATGCATAAAGGGATAGCATTAAAATACACAAGAATTCTTTAAAAACTATGTAATGTTCAAATGTTTTTCTTACTTTACATATTTAATTAAATAGTCAGATTTTTAAGGCATGAGAATGAACCGAATGAATAAGTATTAATATATTTCAATAATAATAAAAGAAGATTTTATAAATTGAGACTAGTCGATGTATGAATAAAATTCCAATTTCATAAAATATAAATTAATATATAGAACAAGAATCATTTTAACTCAATCAGATTTTAAACAAAGCAAATAAAACCATTTTGGTAAATAAATAATTATATTTGAATACTTAGTATTTTGACAACTCCTTTATTTTATACTTTTCATTGATGTAGTCATTTAATTATTCATATCTAGTTTCCCAAACTCTTTCTTCATAAATGTTTGAGTTTTATTTATAACAATGAAATATTTATTTATAAATCATTATAACGCTAAGAATTCCGTTTTTAAACTTCAAAGAAACATATTAACAGAATAACTTAAAGATTAGATTTTCAGTGTAGAATTTAAGTAAGTAACAAATAACGGTTTCCTGAGTGAAATATGACCAAAACATGTCAAACTCCATATGCCTCTGTGTTTCCTCTCAGTATAGTATTGTTATATTCGAGAACAAGTTTCGAACACGCTTTAGGGGTGTTTCTTGGGTTACATTGAAGGATGGATTCAGAATCCGGTTTATTATCACTATTCCCTCGGTTCGCTAATTTGTTGTCGTTTCCGGGAAGTCCAATGCCAGTCTCGGGTGGTTGCCATTCACTAAATCTAAAATGACATGTATCCGTTTTCCGAAGTTTCTGGACTACAAAAGGTGTGCTTAGCTGTGTGACCAACGGGATCAAGTTGTCAACGATAGTTATTTTCATGCACGATTTATCTGTATCAAAGTAAACATTTTGAGTGTGTGGAATTAAGTTGAGTTTGGGAATATATGTTGTGCTGTTTGTATTTATAACATAATAATAATTGTTTTTCAGCTCACATGATAATTGAGAAAGTATGTAATTACGAAAAAAAGTATCTTATGTGTAAATAATTTGTATCTTTCAAGATTTTTTATAAAATTTTAAAACTGTTTTTTGACGTTAATTAATTTGAATGAAAAATTCTTAAATGTCGTGCTGTTCTGCATTATGTTTTAGGATAGGCATGCGCATACATGTAAAAAATTTTAAACTACCGACAAATCGGCGTATAGCATAAAACGAAAAATAAGATCGAAGTTTCAGAATACGCGTTATGCTCTGGTTATAAAAATAATAATTTTAAAAAGAAATATGGGTATAAAAAATACAGATTTCTTCATATATCTAAATGAAATGAATTCTCTATCGATCTTTTATCATTAAATAACACGAAACGTTTTTTGTATTCATCTCCTTTAATATCTTCAGTCATATTACCGAATTTGTTTTCATCTTTTCACCCTCCTTTTACACTGATCCGTGAATAAATAATCATCTCCAATTCCATCTAGATTGTTAGATGTGCTACATTTTTAAAAATTATGGCAGGCTTAATTTCTTTTCATGCTTTAATTATTCACCCACGCACTATATCTAGACTTCAAAAGATAAACTACATCCCAATGAGCATTCTAGTCTTCATAAAATAAAGTAATAAATAAATAATAAATAAAAAAGTACGTGTTAAATGTCGAACCTAAAATCAAAATATCAGGTAGAAAGTATTGGTTCTTGTAATACATCGGAATATAAGGTGTGCACATGTTTGGATATTCAAAATTGTTTCATGAAAGATATTAATAATACTTTAATATTTAGCTGGCAGATTCTGTGCTAAAGATATATAAAAATCTTATAAAGCATTAAGTTCAATAATACTACTTAGAAGAATTCTTCTAAAAAGAACATGTAATATCCTTAGTTTTTTTAAGAAAATATTCAGTTTATACGTTTACACTGTTCATGTAAGAAATAATTCCAATTTGTGTGTACAATCTTCGAAATAATGTATTTACAAGATATTTGTTTTATTTCGAGAAATACTGTAAACCTATGGAATAACATTAAAATTTTATGTATTGTTTTTATCATGGGTTTGTGTGTGTGTGTGTGTGTGATCTAAGTAATTTTAATAATGGAAAGCCACTCGTAAATAATTTACAACGTTCTATGTTAGACAAAATATTAGTGCAGTTATATATATATATATATGTTCAAAAACCTGTAATTCCACTAACTTTACCAATACGTATAAAAAGGGTCCACAAAAAAAGTGAACAAGTAAATAAGCATGTGTTTTAAAAAAAAAGAAAGGAAGAAAAAGAACACCGTGTTATAGTTAAGTTTAATTTCAGAATAAAGGGATTTAAAACAAATATTATCCAGAAATAAATGAAACTGAAATAATTGATAAAAATTTTCACTAATAACTTGACAACTAGTGAAATATAGTATTAAACGATTTTATTGTGAACTTTTTTTTAGAAATGTAGTTCTTTCGAACCATTTAATTTTTGCACACAATAATTCATTTATTTTATCCTCTTAACCTAGATAAAATGCGGAAGAACTACTTATATTTTTTCGAAAGCTGTTATCAAAATAATTTGTTATCTAGGGGACGTTACATAGTATCTCCCGAAAGTGAACTAACATAACAAATAATAATCGATTACCGTTACATTTTTAATGTGCTAGAAGAAAAACAATAAAAAAACCCCACTGCAGCTCTAAGATTCTCCCCAAACACTTCTGCCTCCCATAAATGAACGGTTATAAAATGAGCCCATCATCCATATCACCTACTTTCTTACTTTCCTTCTCCAAACGACCGTGTTAGGAATGCAAGGAAAGAGCAACTACAACCAAACACGACTGGAATAACAGAACCACCCCTCTCTCACTGCCGGTCGTGACAGAGCCAGACTCGCGAGACAGAACTGTTTTCGATCTCTTCTGAGTTATTTCCTTTCCATGGCCAAGGAGGAGGCCCGATTAAATTGTCTCACTACCATCGACCCGACTGCGTGAAAGGAATTCCTTGAAGTAATGCGGCGGATCACTTCTTTCTTTCACTTCTTTTCCTCTTATTCTTCCATCCTCCTTTACTCCCCATTTTTTTTTCTTCTTCGCTTCTCATTGCAGCTTCTGCTGGATCTTTTTTGTAGTGAGCAATCCTAGAGAAGTTTGACTCTTTCGATACGTTCTGTCGGAACATACTGTAAATGCTTTTTGGAAAGAAAACCCTCCCCCTTCAGCCTTAGACAAGAAAGAGCTCTTGGCTAATGCCTTTGTGTCGTGCTTGTCCCGTCGGAAGAGTTCGCTCCAGAGTTAAAAGATGTGGTGCTGCCAAAGAGGTCCACATTGGGACTTTTAATAGAAGGATGCATAAAAGTGGGAGGGATTGAAGGATGTAACAAAGTGGTTGCCATGGAAAACTGGAGGTGTTTGTCCAAGAAAGGATGTGATGCCCTAAAAGCTTGCCCCGAAGGGTTTGTTTTGAGTTTTCTAATCTTCTCCTTTGGGGTGTGAATAAGGAGAGTTAGTTTTAAAAGTGAGTTACTACTTAGCTTTTAAAAATACCAAAAGCTCGCATTGTGCTAGTTTTGAATAAAGTTCGAATATTGGTTCCTAAAAACCATAATACCTACTAGCTTATAATTCAATGTGTATCTATCCAACATATACTGATATACCTGATGAATATCATTTGCAGTTTGTATTGATAGTAAATCCCATGTTTGTGTTTTTGACAACTGTATTAGGTTTTCAAAATGTCTTAGTATAGGATTTTTTTAATAAGTAGTGAGAGGATTTATTTGTGATGTATCCAATGTCTTTGTACTTTCCACAGTCTTGATACGATATATTCTGTAATAACAGACACTGAAAGTTTAAAAAATAAAAGGATCAATCTGTGTTCTTTTATTACAAAAAAAAAATCACTAATATCTTACGCTTATCCTGCATGGAAGGTTTCGCCAAAAATTTAAAGGTCTATATAAAATAAGCCATATACAATTTGTTTTGTGTGGGACAATGTATTAAACTGGCTGTAGGGGCGTGATAAACGGTTTTAATAGTATAAAGTGGAGCTTCTTGTTGAAGAAAGAATGTGATGTCTTAAGATCTTTTGAATTTTCTCTCTCTCTCTCTTTTTTAAATACACTATATATAAAGGAAAACTTATTTTTATTAGTGTTGTGATACTCAACTCTTAAGAATGTGCAAAGCTTTAAATATGCTTGCGTTTGCTCATTAATACAGCTTTTACTAGTGTTTGGAAGCTTTACCAACAATATATATATCTTTGATTAATATATTTTGAAATTAATACTCACACCAGGATAACACGTGTTTATTTTTCTTATGTGAAGAGACATTTCCACTCGTTGAATAGTCGATAAAAGAGTTATTGAAAGTTTTTCTTAAAAATAATGGAATTAATTTAATAACATATTAAGACTACATACTACGCTATTCCTTGTGTGGCTGCACTTGCCACTAAAAAACAACAACACTTTTCATTAAGTTAAGGGTTTCATTGTTAATATATTTTGTTCCTTAATTATTAATTATGTCTTCCTGGTCTTGCACATTTGATTGTTTTTTATGATATTTTAAGATTTCTTTTAATAAATACTCTATGTTTGTTAATAGAATTTATGCATTGAAGCTAAAGTTAGATAATTGGTATTAGTTAACGTACGCAATTTAATAAAATCCAAATAAATAATTACTTATAATATTACTGAAAAATTATACTATACACATAATAATAAGATACTCAGTTGTCTTCTTTTATATAATATTCTAAGATAAACATTTCCTTGGATGATATTTGTTCTAGATTGTATGCTCTGTCATAACGTATTGTATTCGCTTTCAAGACGATGCAAGGTTCTCTTTTTCAAGGATAAGAAATGGCTTTCGTTTAATGCTTTCTCGATGTATTTGTCCCATTGGAAAGATTTTCTTCGAAGTTAAAGGATGTGTTGCCTCAATGGGACTTTTTAAAGAAAGGATGAATACTAGTGTGGAGTAACATTGTGACAAAGTGGCGCCCGTGATAAACTATCCAGAAATAATACAAAGTCGTAAAACTCTTCGAGAGAGCTACATAAAGAAAAATATAAGAATGTTCAGTATTCTGCCTTAGTAGTTTCATTTCGGAGAGTTTCTTAAAAAATTATACATTTGTAAGAAATGTGTTTATGCATTTATTTTTAAATTGATTCAAAATATCACACGGTTTTAGTTCCATAAAAATGTCTTTCATAATTGAAGTTATTCATAAAATCTTTACTCGACTGTTTTAGTTTGTATTCAGACTAATAGTAGTTGACAATTTAATTTTAATTTTGTGAGTTTACGCTATAAATTTTTATGGACAATCAAAGTATTTTCAAAATAAATGTTAACGTTGATTCTGAGTTGGATCCATTGGATTTTCATTATTGGAATGGTATCGTTCCTTTTTTTTACAAAATTAATGTTGCAATACGTCTGTGTATTGATATTTCATCACTAAAATTAGTTTAAAAAAATCAATAATTGATAGGATAAATTGGAAGCTATTTGTTTTGGAATATTAAGTACACCCACAACTAATTATGGTTATTAATCTTAATCTAAACGCGATTTTAAACATTTTATCTTAGCAGAATTTGAAAATAAAAGCAATTAACTAAACATATTTGAAATACTGCAATTATATAATGGTTATTTAGGACCAATTTATATTATTTCTAGAAAAGGTTTCCTGAATTTGATGAAATAGACATTCATTTCTTCATTGAGGAGTATTAGATTAATGAATGGATACTCACACCTATTTTGTTTTTAAACCGAATATTTTTTTGCATGAACGAGGGATTTTTTTTTTTAAATTTAAGGTAAGAAAGGACTGCTTATATACAATATAATCTGGTAATCATGGGGGGGGGGGATTGTTTTTAAAAACTTGGGATTCCTTTTTTCTCTTTCTTTTTCTTTCCAAAAAAAAACATTTTTTGTTGGCAAAACTCAAAGCAAGTTCAGCTTATCTTAACTATTGGGTATTTTTAGAGGAACTTTTACTCTGGCAGGAAATTAAAATAATAATTAAATCCTTTGAAGTTTGTATCAGATGCTTAATTTCCATATAGTTCTTAAAACTGCATTCATTCTTTGGGATGACTGAATGTATATATTCACAATGCAGTGAGTTTTTCCTCGATATATGAAAGATATTTTTTGATGGACTGCATATATATTGGCATCTAAGCCTTTGAAGACATGGCAAATCTCCAAATGTGAGGGTTTATTTATGGTGCCACCATCTACTGGTGGCCCTCGCTACTAAATTTTGACGCTTCGGTGCATCCGACGAGAGCTTGAATTAATTTTAATTCAAGCTCTCGTTGATACTCAAGGGGTTTTTTATATGCCACATACACATTTGACAAGTGTGTGTACGATGCTCGCATCCAGAAATGTCGCAGAAGGAAAGACAAGTGCAAAAATGCATAAGATAGCAAATGAACGGAAAATTTATGTTAGCCTCAGATAGGTTTACCAGAAATAAAAAACTATCGTCGTTGGCGTCTTACTTTACAGCACTTTGATCGCCAAATATCCCACCTTTTAGGCTAACACATTTGAAAGTTACAGATTTTCTTTCATTTCAGCTTATAAAAGGCTCTGAATATTAGTTAAACCTTTTCAAAATAAATAAATAAATGAAGATAATTAAAAAACGCACTTTTATATTCGGAAATATAAGGCTATATTAAAATGCCTTATGTACCTGTATTCTTAAATACATGATTAAAATTTATAAAAAAATTGACTATTGACCAACTCTAACACTTTGATTAACCTCTGGATGTTTAAAATTAAAATTCAACACATATTAGTTTAAGCTTTCTAAGCTTAGTTGTTTAAATTATAAAATAAATGAGTTAATACAATGGAAATATAAAGAGATTATATTCTAATCTGATCATTGTTTATATGTACCTTTAATACATTTTGATTGTAAAAAATATCATTGAAAAATTGTTCATAATTTGTTTGTTAATTTACTTAAATATCAAATGCATACTTACTTGTATACCTGTATTGAAATTGGTGTTTTGTAATACTAAATTTCAAAATATTTTACAAGACATTTCATCTTTATGTTCATTTTATATAGTAACTCGACATTTTTGAATATACTCTATACAAACATTTATTATATATTGTGGTGTTTTCCACCAAAGGGCCGATTTCCTTTTCAGTACTGATGACTTCCCAATGTTCACGTGGGAAAGTACACAAGACTGGATGATACTGACGCTTACGATCTTGGGCAAGTTAACCTTTGACTTCCCTTTATCCAAGTGACGAAAAAGTGATCCGCCCAGTTTCAACGCCAATCTCCGGCTTCAAAGTATACCGCACGAGAAGTGACAATGACCAATGGTCGAATATTAATACCGGCTACGTCCAAACAGAAATGATTCTGTCTTTTTTGAAGGCTTGACATATTGCACCTTTAAAGAGACGAAAAAGGGAAACCCTGAGGCTTCAACACACTCTCCAAGAGACTTTCTCTCAGCCTGGTTTCCTTATTGGATTGCACTCTGTCACACCTACAGCGCCCTCTCAAGATTCCAGATAACAAGCATTGCAATGCGTCTTAAAAAGTCTTATCAGCTCCTCATCAGTTATATTCAAATCACTTTTATCTCATTTCATTCTTTCACTTAAATATTTCTTATTGCCGTATTTACTCGAATTAAAGCCACCATCAATTTTAAGCCACATCCCAAATTTTCAAAAAATTTTCTTGATTTCCCCCCTCAATTCTCACACTGTGATGACTTGAATAAACTTATCAAAACAATTTATTACAGTTGAAAATTAACTTGAATATTTTTACAATTGTTCCGAAATTAGGATCACAGTTAGTCTCTTTTACAGTAAAGTTCAGCTCATCTCAAAACATCCACCTTATCTTGAGAATCACGTGAAGTCGACACTTTTTTATCGGTAATTGGGGCCAAAGTCCTTCGGCTTCGCTGATCGACTCTATTCGTGGGTGACAACGCAGTGGGTTTCTTGCTGTATATCGCTAGAGAAGCCTCTGACCGGTTCTCTCTCGCAAATTCTCATGCCGTGCCTTTTAAAGCCAAGGTTGCTCCTGGTTCTTCTTTTCAACTCTCCCTTATCCATTGTCCGTCGGCTCCTCAAAGAGTTGGAACTTTCCAACGCATAATGTCGGCTGTCCTCCTCCAGACACGCCGTCGTCCGGGATGCGTGAGAAACGGAAATTCCACTCAGGCTGGGGCATATGTCTACTCTCGGATTATAAGGAATGGTCATGGGAACAGAAGTCAGAATTCTTGACCACCCAATTAGGCCACTTTTCCATAGAAATTAAGGAAAGGAAAGCAGGCACATCACAACACGTTTTGGAGAAAAAATGTGTAAAAGATTTATCGATATCTGATAACTAAGATATTAAAATAAGTTTTAATTAGAAATAAAAAAAAGTTAATTATCAATTTATTTTTCCAGTATTAAGTATTTTATATACGCGTATAAGAGCCTATATATACTCTAACCGTCAGTATTATCCTTTGAAAACGATTCATCACTACCATTGCTGCATCTGACTTCGGAATTGGAGCAGGAGTCACCAATTTCTCACACGGTGTCAACTTCCGTACCATCCAATGCACTTGTTAAGCAACATTATTTAAAAAAATGTATTATATAAGAATGTAAAAAGAATGTTAAGGCTATTGAATATTTACAAGCAAAAATTCTATCATTTTGTATACGTCATCGACATATATTTGTTTCACCCATGTCGAAATTTCAATGGCCGCTGCTGGTTTTCCGATTCTTTCTGCATATAAATTGCCTCTATTTTCAAATTTGCGTTCTAGTGAATTCTCTCTTCTTGATGCTATTACCAATATCTTTGATGTTCAGGTTTTAAAAGAAAGAGCTTATGGGGTCTCAGGGGTGTTAACTTTTTCTGGAGGGCTGAAAATATAAACAATATTCAAATACATATAACTCTTTAAAATTAAAATTAAATAATTCGAATATTTTACACATTATTTATAAAGGAATGGGCTTATATTTTTAATTAATATCAATAAGTTGATTTATAAAGTTAAATGCATCCTAATGACACCGTAGTAATTTTAAATAATTAGAATAATAAATTATATTTTTTTAAAAAATAAAAAAAAAGTTAATTTTTAAAAAAAAATTTAAAAATTTTAATATTTTTCAATTATTTTGAAATGCAAAAGATATATTATTCTTTATTTCCTAGGGCTTAAAGTGTATGACACATTTTATAATTCTATAAAGTTTTATGTATCAAAGGCTACTATTGGAAAAATAGCGTGCGCCACTCAAAAATTACTTATTATTTATTACAAAATTATTTTTTATTTGCATATACTTATAACTTTTAAAATTATGATTATATTTCAAATATTTTGTACTTTTTGAAACCATAATAATTTGTAAATAACATGTAAACGATTCGATTTATTTAATTTAAATTTAAAAGAAGTACACCTGTTTGAAAATTTTTTATATATTCACCCCTTGAGACAAAATTAACACCCCTGAGACCCCTTATACAAAAAGATTTCTTAAATACGAATAGACAAAGTTGTTCAGGATAGGCCAAAATAGACGGTTCACTTTTCCTTTTGAAAGGGGGGGACTCAATTTCCCCCATCCAATAGACCTTCTGCCTTCTATTCTAAGCCGTATCCGATTTTCAGTAGCATTAACGATGAAAAAAATTATGCGGCTTAGATTCGAGAAAATATGGTATATGGATCAAGTATTCATCAGTTGAAATATTTTGGTAACTAAAGAGTCAAATAAATGTTTCATTCACATCTCCATAATCGAGTTGAACATAAAACCATTTGTCGAAAAAATTTTTAGCATTTATTTGCTTTGCTTAGAGCTAAATCTTTAATTAACTTAGTTCACGATTGAATTATTTTTAATAGTATCTTTTTTTCATGTTAAATTTTTGACTAAGCGACATGTATTTACTAAGCGCTGTTCTCAGTTTCGTTGAATTCCTTCTCTTCTCAAGCAGTGAAATAATTTAAGCGACGTACTTTACATTAAATTATAGCAATCGATTCCGCTTTTAGCTTTAAGAAAAAAAATTATTTATTTAATGAGCCTAATTTCTAAAATAATTCCGGAACACTATCTAGTAAATTAAGTTAAATTCCTGTTTCTTTAATTAAGAATTTGCCTTCATCTGTGAATTGAAATGCATTTCATTTTTAATTAATAGAAATTGAATGTTTTTTAGTTTTTTTTTCCATAAAAAAATTATTCGATTAGAATGCTATGTTTATTTAATAATAAAGAATAAATTAAGTCTGCAAAAAATGGAAAGATTTTTTTTTCTTTCGTCTGAGTGTTAAGGAGATATTTTAAATATCTTTAGCAGATTGAATAATGATGAATATTTCTAACTGTGTTAATTCATTATTTTGTAAGCTTTCAATCTGGTTTTAACAGTTTAATCAAGCGTTGCAAAATTGTACGTTATGATTGTTGAAACGGAATATCTATTTTATTCTTTTTTGTGCATGCATATTATTCCTTATAATTATCTATTATTTTTAATTATATATATATATATATATATATATATTGCCTGTACCTAATTAATTTTAATTTATTTTGAATATTAAATACAATAAAGTGCACTTAAAGAAGTACTTATTGTATATTCCACCGTATATCGTGCACTTACAACACAAAAAATAAGATTCAAATTTGCTAATGCGCTTTATACGCCGGTATAAAAAAGATAGCTTAAAGGATAAAGTTGAGCATAAAAAAACTAGATTTATATTTATATGTAAATTCCGCTCATTTAAAGGAAATAATATACCTTATAAACTTTCAACATGAAACACCTTACAAATCCCCCCCCCCCTCTGTGCATGTGCTTTAGGCTAGTGGTGTACAAAAGAGAGAGTTGAGGAGTATAAACTAATTAAACTTTTAATTAATTATTTTTTTTACTTAATTAGCTTAATGTTTCCCATTAAGATTACCTCATGGCGATTTCATCTATGTGTTTTTTTATGATGCAGCCCCCTTCCCCTCTTTGTACGCCACTAGCTTTAGGGTTGTAATTTTAGAAGTATACTACTGCTTAAAAGCCTAGGATATATATAATACTTTGCATAAATGATTTCAAAACGTAAGAGAATTGTACGTGTATGTGTTTCAGATTTACCTTTGAAAAATGTTGTACATTATGCAGCGAATATACCTAAAAAAGCATGTAGCCTTAAAAGTGCAGGCGAGAGTTACACGCCGGTGAGTGTTATATGTCTGAATCAACGATAAATACCTTTATATAAAAGTAGTTAAAATAATATATTAATTCAAATATGTTATCACCGAATAATAAAAATTTCAACACGCTAAAACATATATTACCTTGTGTTACATTCAAACCAAAATTAGAAATTTTCCAGTTTGATTTATTTTTATAGTTTTATTTTTTGTGTGTAACAATTAACTATATTTTCAGCACTTCTGTTCTTAAAAGCCTTTATGTTAGTTATTATAACGTTATTAATAGGCCTATAGCACAATATCATAAAATATAATTCAAATAATTATTTCAGATTAATACGAAATTTTGATAAAAAAAAAACCAAAGCCATAAGGTAATTTTTTTAAATTTTCAATTTGCACTCGACAGGAATTAAAGTACTTATAAGAATTAAATTATTTAATATAAAATGCTTTTAGGAATATTCTCCAATCAAAGCGTAATTATTTTACTTATGCTTTGTTCACTATGTTATAATATTGCATATTTACTTAATGAAAATTAACTTAGAATTGATGAATAAAGTCAGATATGTACTACCTACATAAATAAAATCTCTTCAAGAGTTCATTTTCAGAGCTTATTAAAAACACCAAATTCTTAAGAACTATGGCGAGGAAAAAGTGAAACATGTTTCAATGTGTGTATGTGAACATTTGTTCCATAGTGGGACATTATTTATTTGTATTACTGTAAAAAAATTTCCTGAATTGTTGAATTTATTGATAATTTTAACTTTTCTATTTTCAGTGCCGCCGAAGAAACCGGTAATAATGGACCAAAA
The DNA here is from genome assembly GCA_019973975.1 of Trichonephila clavata. Taxonomy (NCBI): domain Eukaryota; kingdom Metazoa; phylum Arthropoda; class Arachnida; order Araneae; family Nephilidae; genus Trichonephila; species Trichonephila clavata. The sequence goes on from BMAO01005827.1 coordinate 21,311, forward strand.
TGGAGAGTTGTTTCATAGTTTGATAGGTCCTTATAACGAAGGAGATCGTTTGTTTTTAGTATGTGAAACAGAAGGGGGTAAGTTTATTATTTTTTTTTAAATTAATAGTTTTTCTATGCCAAAACCTTCAGAGTATCAATTAAAATGAAACATTTTAGTAAGGTGGAGTGTTGTATATAAATTTGAAGCTGATCACTCTATAACCATAATATGATTCAATAATAATCACTTAATCCTGAACAGGCATCAACTCCTAATCATATAGATCTTTAAACAGATAATGATGTACCATAACCACAAACCAGCACTTAGTCATTATCTGATATATAGATGATATTCATGATTCTCATGACTTTATTATTTCTTCGGGAAAATAATTTAATGGACTATATCGAATGTATAGGCACTTAAGAGAAAAAGACTTTTTTCATTCGACTGTCATGGGCATGT